>JARQZK010005088.1:197500-265000 GCA_030704885.1 Cynegetis impunctata | reverse complement strand
GGAGAGGTGTGTGAATATATCCCCAGTTTGAGAATAATTGCTCAACTTGCGCAGAAGATGAAGGAATTTTGAGTAACTTGAGAGCCAAGCTGCCTAAGACTGGGCAGTCCATCTGGGCCATCCTTCAAAATACTATAGGCCTGATTACTTTTTTTTCGAAAAGAGTTCCAAATATGCCTGAAAAAATTTCACTTGTTAATACCACGAAGAGGTTTAAGTAGGACTACCGATTATTACTGATACTATATTTTAACAATTTTAATATATCTCTAATAGACCTACAGATAGTTTCAAATACGTACACATTATACACCATTCCTGATCTAGTGTTATATTTATCCCATTCTTCTATGCCCTTGTTGTCGAGATGTTTAAAAAGGAAAGCATTTATTTTTGCATTATAAACAGACGTTAGCTTAGAATTATCATATGTCGGATGTAGAAAGTATGCAGTTAATGCATAAACGTTAAGTGCCATCTCTTGCCTGTTTCTTAGGTTTTCTGCGAAAATTTCTGGTACCTCCAATGTCAGCCAGAGATTAACAGCATCTGCTAGCGACGTATCTGCGCTCTGACAGATATTGACAAGATTGCAAATTGGATTTTGAATATTTAAATTTTTTTGGACATCATCAATGAAGTCGTCATTGAAGATCAATTCGATAACTTTAGGCTTAATTTTTTTCCTGGTAACTGCTGAAATTTGTTTCATATAAGGTAGGTTTTCTATGAGACTCTCAAACGAATATTTCTAAATACCAACTTTGCTCCTTTGGTCGTTATTTTACTGTACTTACCTGTGGCCTTGCAATCTTACGGCACCGGTATTTTTTAAAACATTTCCACATAGCCTGCATTTTGCAGCGTACTTGCCGTTCACTTTCACTAGATCGAACTTCAGTTCTTGAAAGTTTTTATTACACTTTCTGCCACTCATTTTTGATGTGTTTACTAACTACTGTTATTAACTGCACCGCTGGTGACTTTCACAGGATAGACGGAAAGCGACTAAAAGTATTCATAGAAATAACAGAGCATAAACCTAACCTTAAATCTACGACCATTGTTGACATTGTTGACATTTTCGACGTTTATTACATAGTCGACGGATTGTCGACGTGTCGAGGTCAACAATAAAAGTCGACGCGTCGACGCCCAACTCTGGTCAGGATAAAGCTAGGAGAAAACTCGTTGGGTACGCAGCATGCAGGAAGTATACTCTTATAACACTTTTTCCAATATTTCGACAATGTTTATTGTCATCATCAGGGAATGCTACAATATTAATACAAAGTGAAACTAGGACAAATAGTAGAAAAAACAACAATTAACTTACAGTGTCCATGAGATTGTATGCAAAGATCTTAAAACAAATTTAATCTTGACGTTAACAACAAAAGTGCACATGTTCAGAACAAAGTCAGTGAGAGTAACTTATAAATGCCATCATCACCAAATTTGAACAATTAAAGGCAGAAACAAAACAGTCACATTAAAATTCAAATTATTGTAAAATTATGATGTAGTGTTTAAAAATTTATTTTACAATAATTTGAATTTTAATGTGACTGTTTTGTTTCTGCCTTTAATTGTTCAAATTTGGTGATGATGGCATTTATAAGTTACTCTCACTGACCATGTGCACTTTTGTTGTTAACGTCAAGATTAAATTTGTTTTAAGATCTTTGCATACAATCTCATGGACACTGTAAGTTAATTGTTGTTTTTTCTACTATTTGTCCTAGTTTCACTTTGTAATAATATTGTAGCATTCCCTGATGATGGAAATAAACATTGTCGAAATATTGGAAAAAGTGTTATAAGAGTATACTTCCTGCATGCTGCGTACCCAACGAGTTTTCTTCTAGCTTTATATATATATATATATATATATATATATATATATATATATATATATATATAAATATTACGAGAATTGTGGTCCCGGATATCTAAAACGGTTAAAAAACTACTCCCGCACCTGACTGTAGAATTTGCATACGCTGCAATAGTCTATCATTACCGGGGAAAATACTATTTGAAAAAAAATTCTATCGAGTTCGAAAACTTTGATCACAACAAAAAATGGCGCTCTTTCTCTTCGAACACCGACCAGCTAAGGAAATTGGTTAAGGGAAAGTTCGTAAACCTTTCGAGTGGGCTATCAAGCCCTCTTCAGACAGTGAATGTCGACACTTCGGTTCTCAATTCGATGGGATTGCAACTCCGATCACGATCGGGACTTAGTTCCCGATCGTTCAGACAGCAAGATCCGAAGAAACCGTCGCGTCTAACGAACCAGCTATCCAAGGACGATGATAAAGATAAAATCATTTGTTCAGGTTCATCCGGACGAAAGTCACGTAATACGAAGTAGAAGCGAGTTAGAGGATTGCATACATGAATGTTTACTCTGCATCTCTTATCTTTGGTACTGTCCACGGATCATCTAGACATGTTTCGATCTTTCAAGGTCGAATCGTTATCTGAGAAAATTTGATTTTACTCACACCCGTCCGGGATGCGTAAATACATTGTTTACTACGGTACAGCGAAGCTCGCCGCTGTACCACAGTAAGCAATCCAACTATATTAACGCTGTTTAAATGATGACATTCTTTACTACACTACAGCAGAGGTCGCCATTGACCCATAAGTAAGCATTGCAAATGAAAGAACGCCGTAAGGAAATACTCGTATGTTACGATAAGTTTTTTAAATTTTAAATAGGAAGCAAGTGAATACTTGTATATTACTAGTGCTTTTAGTACATAGTATCAAATATAGAAAAGACATTATCATAAGAAGTTTATATTCGAATTAGGAAGACGTCACGAAGTAAATTTGAAGAGATAAAATAATCCGATTTTGAACACCTTTTTTTAAATTCATTAAACAAGAGCAAAATTCCTAATTTGATTATTATTTTTCAAAATTTACTTTACATAGACCACACAAATAAAAAACAAGAAATAGAGCAACAGCTTTTGAAGAAGACAAAACTACAACAACATTTTATTTTTATTGAATCTTATTTTATTGTTATTGCGCTTTGGTCTTCCGTTTATCCAAATTTATATTTGCTCGCAAACACCTTTGTCTTTTTCTTCGGGAAATAAAGGGGGGCCTGCTTGAACCCTTTTTACTCCAGACGTAAGTCCAACAAAGAGTTGCTCATTTACTTGCCTTATTATGAGGTATGATTAAAAAAAATTTCATGTATTTCTTGTGTGTTTTTAACAAAATGTAAAAAATCAAAAAAAAATTCCGCTTCTTGAACTCTGTATCTTGAAAACAAAGGAGAAAGGAAAAAGAGTTTTTTTCTTGTTTTGACCTCCTCTATATAAACACTTCATTCCGACATTATTCTAAAGAACCTTAAGATAGATCTTGACCTACTAACCGAATGATAACAAGTTACTGGTACGCGCCAATAATAAGAGCCAAACACTTGCATGTGTCAGCTCAAATGCAGTAAAGAATGTTCTACTGCGTTACAGCTGAGCGCTTCGCTGTATAGCAGTAAGAAATGAAATATTAAAAATGGCATACCTATATACTTGTAGTTTTTCCAAAGAAAAAAAAAGCTCGAGCAGCAGAGTTCCGTCACTAAGATCGTATTTTTCGACAAAGTGCATCGCCTCGGGATGTTATTCGAATGGAATAAATTAAAAGCCACGCTTTAGTGCTAACTTGAAATAAAAACCAAAAAATAATTTATTTTATTGAAAAAAAAAATGCGCCAAGTGCACCACGTACTGAACCACGTTCTCATAGGAAACCGTAATGAAAAATAGAAACTAATTCAATTTATTCAAAAAAAATAGTAGTACATCGCGTACTAAAAGTGAAGCATATCAAGATGAAATTCGAACGGTATAGTCTCCGTCAAGTGCAGCGCGGTTGAGGAAAAGAGTTGAAATCCACAAAGGATAGTATTCCAGCATGAACTGAATCAACGTACCAAATTTCAACCTTCAATCTGTATGTAGAAGCTGTAGAATTGAGCAAATTCTTAAAAACCGCGAAAAGAAAAATGGCGGTGGTTAGAAAAATATACCCAAGTTTTGATAGTTTCGTTCTGCCTCGAAAATAATCCCAGATACCAAATTTCAGCTTATTTGGTTCGATGGAGATGTATATATATATATATATATATATATATATATATATATATATATATATATATATATATATATATATATATATATAATCTCTTGATAATTATTAGCAATAACAGGCTGGTTGAATCTTAAAAAACTCGATTTTATTAAAAAGTTGACGTTTCACTACGACATTTGTAGTTTATCAAAACTTTTGAAAAAATTAAAATCTCCTTGACATTTATTGATTTGAAAAAATTTGAATAGACAAAGACTGCTTTGTCTCGCTAAAATTTTTTTCCGAATGTGGTTGTTCTTTGTTATTTATTACGTGCTATTCAGTCTAATATCAACATTCAAAATTGTTATCATTAGATGGCAAGGGAAACCACAGAAACCTTTACCTACGTAATGTTCGAAAATAAAAATAATAGGGTACTATTTATCTAACAACAAAGAAATTAGTCGCAGGAAAATATTAAAAAAGTAGAGCAGAATTATCGGTATAGAACGTTTATATGGAAGCAGCCGTTGACACGTGTTTCGGACTCTTTGGTCCTCATCAGAACGGCGTAGCAAAGCATTGGATTGAAAATTTGGAGATGAAAAAAGTACAACAAATAAAAACCTCTGCTACGGAAGACAATCACACCTTTGTGGACTATTGTTTGAACTCTCCGGTTTGGGAGATTTGGTCAAACTCTGCCACGGAGGCGATTAATGCCATCCGCGAGATCTCAGAACGAGTAAATAAACAATAATAAAGAAATTAGTCGCGGGAAAATATTAAATAAGTAGAGCAAAATTATCGGTATAGCCCGTTTATATGGAAGTAGCCGTTTTTAATGAAATTTTTATTTAGAATTTCAAATCTTTTAAAAAAGGTACTCACAATCTAGAACAATGTTTGAAACTCTCAGCTTAAGTTTGGGATCATTGCCATATTTTCAGCTTGCAATATTTAATTATTTGTTCGAATTGTTGTTGCCTGTGTTCTATTTTTAATCTCTTGATAATTATTAGCAATAACAGGCTAGTTGAATCTTAAAAAACTCGATTTTATTAAAAAGTTGACGTTTCACTACGACATTTGTAGTTTATCAAAACTTTTGAAAAAATTGAAATCTCCTTGACATTTATTGATTTGAAAAAATTTGAATAGACATCTAATGATAACAATTTTGAATGTTGATATTAGACTGAGTAGCACGTAATAAATAACAAAGAACAACCACATTCGGAAAAAATTTTTAGCGAGACAAAGCAGTCTTTGTCTATTCAAATTTTTTCAAATCAATGAATGTCAAGGAGATTTCAATTTTTTCAAAAGTTTTGATAAACTACAAATGTCGTAGTGAAATGTCAACTTTTTAATAAAATCGAGTTTTTTAAGAATCAACCAGCCTGTTATTGCTAATAATTATCAAGAGATTAAAAATAGATCACAGGCAACAACAATTCGAATAAATAATTATATATATATATATATATATATATATATATATATATATATATATATATATATATATATATAATTTCGAAAAACATAGTCTAGAAGGCCTGAAACGGATGAAAAACTAGTCGCGTAACTGAGTGTTGACTTTCGATACGTTGCAATAGTCTAATATTTTCGAGAAAAATACGACTGAACGAAAGATAGATCTCGCGGGACATCAAGTTGTAGCGAAGTTCCTCTGGTTGTATATTATGTATGGAATAACAGGTTTCATGAAATAAACTAACAATGTAAAACAGAAATTAAATAGAAAAAAAATCTGAATTATTTATATTATTATATATTACTTCAAGAGGAAATGGAAACTATTTAAAACAATGATCTTTTTAGGAAAGTAAAGTTTATTCAAAATTGAGTAGAACAAGAACAACATTCTCATTTGGGTCATGTTCATTGTGACTTATTTTCTGATAACTATACTAACATGAAAATATACAATGGGAACAAACAATGAATAACATTGCTATCACAAATATCCGAAATATATGTACTAAGTATTATGCATAACTGCGAAGTATTCTAGTGGTTTTGTATACGAATTTATTCCTTGTATATATAAGGAAGGAGTTTTTGGATTTGGTCCAGCCTCTTCTCTATAACCATCTACTGCCACGAACTCTTTTTTTCTAACATATAGTATGACTTATCTGAACCTCTGAACTGAACTGGAGGTTGTGTTGCATGACGGTCAGTGTATAAGTATGTGTGGGACAATGATAAGGACTCCCCTGGAATATTTGAGATTTTGTCAGATTATATTCAAATGTAATTGTGTGTTCTAGAATGTCGTCGAATTAGAAATTTCAATCGCCGAAGTTATATACCCTTCAATTTCTGAGGTTCAAACTAATAAATAATTTCAATAAATTCCATTAAAATAATTATGAATAACCGCCTCTGGAAAATCTCACTAATAATTGGGGGAATGTTCATGATGAGATGATAATCCGACCATTGTAATCTACCGGAGCCTTCTTTTCTGAACAGGTTTGTTCAGTTTGGTATATTTGTGGTTAAGATTCAAGCATTCTATTCGAAGATATCGATCGACGACAACTCTGTTGACAAACACTTCAATCCTCATCAACTCGAGTAGAAAACTTCCGAAATTTTAATTCGTGTGAAAATTTTACTCAACGTATAGCCATCCCACGCTTCTTGCGTGAGGTTAAGAATGCCTCTGATACATTAAACGGATAGATGATACATTACTCTAAAAGAAAAGTACTAATATGCCACATATTTGTAGGCCTAAGATGTTCGTTTTGAATAAATTTGAAAAGTAAAAATAAATGAAGAAAAGTTTATATCAGACAACTTCCCCACTTCGCCACACAATAATAATGAAAATTTTCCAATTTTAATGAACACTCAAATTTAAAAAACGCAAAAGCAGCATAGATCCGCCGCTAATAATAATAATAATAATCTTTATTGGACAATATTTTTAACAATCCCATTCAAAAAACCTTCAGAAACACAAAAATACCTCGAAATGTCACAGTTAATAACTACAAAACAATCTTTATGTAATATTACCATTGCTCACAAAAACAAATATGACCACAAATGCTGTTTTAATATATAGATATATATACTAGGTACACCTAATACTATACTTGTCCTCACAGATCGCAGGTACAACCAAAAATTGAAAAAAAAAAAATTAAAAATCTGAACTGGATATGGCCTACATCATCCACCGCTTAAAATAACATAATTTCAGGAGGCTACGTGGCTGAGCGGTATAGGTAACGCTATGCCGTCTTCGTTGACGGAGTTGGTGGGTTCGATTCCCACCGTGTTCCTGGGTGTTTGTATGCGTCCGGATTTAAGTGGTTCCCCTCATTATAGTAAATTGATGGCTAAATGTTCAAGTTGACGAAGCCAAAATTGTACGGAGGTCGGGCGCGTGTGAGAGGGCACACGTCCCACCTTTATTAAAAAAAAAAAACATAATTTCAGATAATCATCAAACTAGCAATAAATTTCCTATCTTTATTATGTATGCAGGTTTTTATTTTATTAATAAATTTCTTATTATTAACTATTGTTTTAATTTCAAGCGGAAGAAAGTTAAAAGTTCTCGGTCCCAGGAAATAAACGCTTTGCTGAGATATTGTCTTCTTTATTTTAGGTATCATCAAATTAAGAACGCTATTACGAGTTTCAAATCTGTGTGATGTAAGGGCCTCAGAGGAAATATGCTTTTTCACATGTTTCAACAAACTCAAACAAAACAGCTGTCGTATGTCAAAGAAGCCAGACATTTTATATAACATATCAGTAGAAAAATACATCCTTTTCTCTAGTATAATTTTTATAATCCATTTCTGTTAGATTTCTACTTTCTTTATAACACTGTTATATGCTCCACCCCAAGATATACCGTATAATAATTGTGACTGCACCAAGGCGTAATAAATATAATTCAAATACTTTTTGCTCAAAATAGTTGTTAAGTATCTAACCTTAGAGACTAATCCTCTAAGTTTTTTTAATAAGATATTCTGCGTGTGCTTCCCATCGTAGATTTGAGTCTACCATTATTCCCAAATACTTACAGCAGTATGCACCAGGTATCCGAAAAGTACTATTTTTATCTTTTATTATTAAATCATCAATACCTTGTAAGCGTCTCTCATCGACAGCAAAGGGAATGTATTTTGTCTTCTCAAAATTTACTGTAAGAAGATGCTCCTCCATCCAATGTTTAATTTTGATGAAATCACTTTCAACATCATTTCTTAATAGTTCCCACGAATTTCCACTAAGGTCGTATTTCACCTCATTTTTATTACATACAAATTCTTAACCTGTAACAAACCTCCCTTTTGAAAGATATTTATGCCCGAGCTAGCAGGGAGATTGGTTAAACATCTATTGGTTCTGATTGTTCTCAGTAATAATAACAAGAATAAAATGTAGGTATTTACTATTTTCTCAATACATATTGTGAGACTTATCTGTGTCTATTTATTTGATTTTCTGATGACGTTCTATTTTCTATGTGGATTCGTAGATTCTTGGTGGTCCTAGTATAGGTTGTATCGTAGCTTCAGTAGAATATGTTTCGTCCAGGTGGTTTTGAGTTCCAATTGAAAAGCTTTCTAGCTCCAACCAAGTTTATCTTTTGAACTCCAACCAAGGTAAATTTTAAACTTCAGACAACGTGGTTTTTTAGCTCTAACCAAGGTGGCTAAAATAATTCGGGGCAAATCAACATACAATCTCAAAATTAATATTTTCCAAGAATATCTGTAGGGTCTCGATGGCCAATTCAAACTAACATTTAGATTTATCTCAAGCAAAGATGCTAAGAAAGACAGTATATGTTCCAACATTAAACTGAACATAAGATATGACCACGTGAAATTTGCCATCGTTAGCCTACAAAAATCTTGTGTCAAATTGAGAGAATGAATTAAGCAAATAAAGTGAAAATATTTTAAATTAAGAAATGCAAGATGATTATTTCAATATTGAAAGATAAATAATTTAATATAGATAAATGAAAAAATTAAATGGCGGAAAAATGAAATAAGGAATCAATTCAGATTTTCAAGATAATGCATTAATACGGAATAGTTATATTTCTTCTCATAACTTACCGTCTATCAGACGCCACAGATACTTAATAAATTTTAATAAACTTTAACAAACTATTCGTCTAATAGATATTGACTATAATTTTAACAATTAATGAACTGGTATCTTCGACGACCATTTGCTAAAAGAAAGAACGATCTTGTACCTGTTAATTCGAAGCTATCTCGAGATGTCACACGCATGTCATCCCGAACTGCGCGATTCTCTCCTACTGTGAAGCACGGTATTTTGATTTAATATTCAGTGGCGGCGGTTAAGCGGGGAATTGACACGTTACACCCCCTAAGTCAATTTGGAGGGACTGAAGATAAATGAAGCTTGCATACGTGCAAGAACGCATGAAATTTGTACATACAAATTACGGCGATGAGAAACAATATTTGAAATCCCCAAATAGCACCTCCCTCACATCAACCGTACAAATTTTCATCAATCCTCAAAAGCGCTTGAAATAGTCCAGTCAATGACGGTAAAAAAAGTATAAACTGTGTATTTATTCCATACAGCACCAATTTGTATGAAAATTTGGATTTAGGTTCTACTTACCATCTTTTTCAAAGTTTACCCAGTGCCGGGGGTTGATTTTTCTCTGGAGGTGGATGCCACCCCTTCTTGCGATTGAAAAATTTTAAAAATAAGTACGGAAATCGATGAACTGTCTAATTCTAAGCAACTTTTGTCCCATGAAGTTTTCTCTGAAAGTCAATACTTTTCGATTTATTCGCAACTGAAATTGTCGGTTTTTAGGCAAAAAAAACACGTTTTCAGATTCTTTTTCGTTAATAACTGGAAAAATATGCATTTAATTGAAAAACCTGTGAAAAGCAAAATTACAGCTTATAAAAAAACAAAGAAAACCGTTTATTTATGATATATTCTGACCTTATAAAAACGGAATTATTGCTTGTTGAAAGTTGATTGGTATTTACCACTATGTGTATTCATCAATATACTAATATACATATTCTAATTTCTACAAAAATGTGCTTTTGGTTTTTTCCCCATAACTCGTTTAGTTTTTAAGCAATCGAGTCCTTCAAACAAGCAGGTTGTAGGTTTTTTAAGAGCTATAACCTTATTTGAATGAATTTTCTCAGATCTTATTTTTAAAAAGGTTCATGCTAAAAGGGCTCGAAAAACGGTACTTTGCGCGAACACACGCAAGCTTTAAATGGCCATATCTTACTCAATTTTTATCCTTAAAAAAATAAATCGCCAAAATTTTCAAATGAGAAAAACATACGATTTCGTACCCCACAACATTTTGCGTATCATCAATAGTTTTTGAGTTATTTTGAAGAAAAGGCGATTTTTCGCTAAATTACGATAATGATTTTCTCTCTTCAAACTCAATTTTTTTCAAAAAGAAGTACTTTGAACACTCAGAACGTATTATAAAAACATAAATGAAGTGAATTGTAAAGTGGCAACGTTTTTTTCGAATGGGGTGGAAGAGAGGGTGAGATTTTCACTATTTTTTTCCAACGAAAAAATAGGAATCGACATTATTCTCTTCATAACTCGCTCAGTTTTAATGCTAGGAATGAAAAACCACACCCGCACTTCAGTGTTGACTTTCGATACAGTGCAATACTGTGTTATTTTCAGAAAAATAAAAAAATATATATTTACAAATCTTGAATTGATGGATATACTATATTATAGTTTCATATGAAATTATGGGAAAGTTAAATTTACTATTTGTTATTATTATAATTTAATTTAAAATCATAAACATTTGAATTTTTTTATATTAAACAACTTACTTCTAAAATATTTTTCAAGTTGGTAAAACTTCCTGTTATAGCGGAAGTTGATGCCAGTTTCCTTTTCTAAATAATTCACGATATATATTATAACATATTCGAAATCTACCCAACATTCTGAGCACTCAATTCTTGTGCGTAATTTGTTGAAGTGAGTTTTCAAGAAGAAAATTATGGTCAACTAAGTACGAAATAGCAGTTATTTTTGAAGTTAAACATGATGGCATAAAAGAATTGGGGCTGTCTATTTAATAAACGGAAAATGTAATTCCTGATTTTTTTCCAGAAAATCAAGTACCTAGTTCACATCAACATTTTTAATGAGAGTGCAGGTAACATAAAGCTTCTTCTAAAATATTTTCAAAAATCTGGTTTATACAAGATATCATTTCCATAATACCAATTAATATAAGAATACTAGCAACTGTCCATATTCAATTGCAAATATTGCCAAAACGGTTTAATATAAATATTATAGAACATCGTACGCAAAAGGTGCTAAGAATGTTTAATAGAATCCGAATATGTAGATAGATCTGAGTGTTCTATTTAAAATAAGGAAGTTATTTTTCAAAAACTGTTTGGACATGTTTCCTTCGCTTTATCTGGACTTTAACCTTTTCAATTCTGATGTTGAAAATAACAAAAAAATTGAGTATGAAAAATAATATAATAGGGCCGTATTTAATCTCTCATAAGGAGATTTCATCTTCATTTATCTTTTCGGAAATATTCTCAACTAACCAAAAACGTTCAATTCCGATATTTCAGATTCACTATATTCCGATAATACGAGATGATAACTCAAACTGATATCACCTGCAACAAATAACAAGTATATAAATCAAGGCAGATGGAAATTGAAATACAGAATGCGAACATATTCGGGTCGCTACCAAGTCATTATTTGTAGGATATGGGGAATAAATTCGTCAACATCCCCCCGGTAGATTGCATGGAAGCAATTTAGCGGAAAAATGGGATAATCCTGTCAATTACTGAATGGACCATTCTGTTAAATTCTCAGGACCGTATTCAATGATTCTATAGTGAAATACGGCGAAGTGCAATATTGCGTCTTCATGTAGAGTGTTACATTTTCGTATTTTAATAATTACAATAACATTGCTCGAATATTTTTTTGGAAAGAAGTTTCTTATAGAACAGTACACTACACACACTTGGATTATGAGAATCAAGCATAAAAAATATGTAACAGTAACAGTCACAGTCTCATGCACGTCAGCTGTTCTCGTAAATGCTCGTATTATATTATATTGAAACGCGATTAATTCGACGCGTCGACGCGGGCGGTATGTTTAGTTTAAGAGAGGGATAAATTTAATATGTGAATTGAAAATTATGGAATATTTCTTCTCTCAGGTATACTGAAGTCAAAATTGGTGATTTATTATAGATTACGTATGATTTTGAAGGGATTATAATTTTTCTAAATACTTCATTATCTATTCGTATAATGATATCAGGAATCGGAATGTATAATTGAAGGAAATCATTTTTTTTAGTATGTATATATAATATGTATGTATATAATATAATATATATAGTATTTTTTTTAGTATGTATATATAAATATATATATATATATATATATTTGTATATATGTATATATATATATATATATATATATGTATGGAAAACAGAATTCTTCGTGTTAACGATACACGTTCGTGGCAATAAAATGAAGTGAACTAGGACATTTATTTGAAACTAATCAAACAAACCTCCTAGCGGAGCTGGTTATACGAGTTCACGAAACATCGTTAACACGAAGAATTCTGTTTTCTATTCAATTGCTACCTGTAAAAGGGATAAAATTTGGAGCGCTTGTTACTTGCGGCGTGTGAATGTTGAATTACATCGAATGGATGTATCAACTTTACTCTTGCTTAGCGATTATAGTAACCACCTTCGGGTGTCAGGACGTACGAGTTCTCGTTGCCGAAATGTTTCCTTCTATCTGTAGGATGTGGTTCATTTGTTTCCGACTGGTGGCGCTGTGTCATATTTATATGCCATATAGTCACTGGAAGAAAAATATAATGCCGTTGGAAATATTTGGTTGGTTATCACTTTCGATGGATAGATGATACTGATGAGCCCCAAATAAGGGCGAAACAGACTGTCTATCATTTCCATTGATTGTGATAAACAACTTAATGTTTCTAACATACACCATCCTAAGGTATATGGAGGCATTTCGATGTTTCGTGAACTCGTATAACCAGCTCCGCTAGGAGGTTTGTTTGATTAGTTTCAAATAAATGTCCTAGTTCACTTCATTTTATATATATATATATATATATATATATATATATATATATAATATACATATATATATATATTTGTATATATATATATATATATATATATATATATATATATTATATAATCTCTTGATAATTATTAGCAATAACAGGCTGGTTGAATCTTAAAAAACTCGATTTAATTAATAAGTTGACGTTTCCACTATGGACATTCATAGTTTATTCAAAACTTTTGAAAAAATTGAAAATTCTTTGACATTTATTGAATTGAAAAAATTGAATAGATAAGATTGATCTGTCTTGTTAAAAATTCTTTCAGTCTAAAATTAACATTCAAAATTGTTATCATAAGAAGGCAAGGGAAACTACAGAAACCTTTACCTATGTAATGTTCGAAAATAATAATAATAGGATACTATTTATTTAACAGAAAGAAATTAGTCACTGGAAAATATTAAAAAAGTAGAGCAGAATTATCGGTATAGAACGTTTATATGGAAGCAGCCGTTGACACGTGTTTCGGACTCTTTGGTCCTCATCAGAACGGCGTAGCTCAGTATTGGATTGAAAATTTGGAGATGAAAATAGTTTAATAAATAAAATCCTCTGTTATGGAAGAAAATCACTTATTTGTATTAAGAGATTAAAAATAAATCACAGGCAACAACAATTCAAATAAATATATATATATATATATATATATATATTTGTATATATGTATATATATATATATATATATCTATATAAATTGAATATATATTTATCTACAGATTTACTAAAGTTCTTCGTAATAGCATAGTTAGGTATTCATTTTTTTTTCCATTATAGGTATGTTTTCATGTTAATATTGTCATCAAAAAACATTTTTTCATATCAAGATTCCATATGCAATATTTACAATTCACCAATAACTTCTATTAGTACAAGAAAGTCATTCTTGGTAACAGTAATGCCCGGTGTACAGTTCTTTTTTATTTCTGCTTTAATATTTTTCATTTCGGTAATATCAGTTGGTTTCAAAAATATACTTTCTTGAATTCTTTCTTCTGGAAATTTTATTTGTATCTTATGGTTAACATTGGATGCTGAGCTCCGTCCTATTTCCGTGAAGTGCTTGTTGAATTCATTTGCTATTTCTTCATGTAATAGCCTGCCCAAAATCTGTTGACATTGAACATGACCCTAACGAGAATATTGTTCTTATTCTACCAAATCCTGAATAAACTTTGCTCTCCTGAAAAGGTCATTGGTTTATATAGTTTGCAATTCAATATTATTTTCATTCCAAGATATTAAAATCCATTTCAGTAGTATTAGTTTGGTAGACAGAAATTGAAAGCAGTGAGTAAAATTTTACTATTTATTCAATTGTTTTATTTAATTATTATCATAATTTCCACCTAACGCTCATCTTCAAGCAATCTCAAAATATAAATCACATCTGTGTAGATAATTTATAGATAAAGCTTGAATTGAACAACTTGCTTGAAACAAGCAAAAACTGCTAGGTTCAAAATTATGCTTCTTAACAGGTTCTGAAACACTTGACTGTTGAACATCTAAATTTTGAACAGCTAGATTATATGAATACAGTTTGAAAATTTCAGAATCGAAGTTACAGAAATCTGTTCGTTCAAACAGGTGGCATAATATGTGGATATGAATTGTGAAGAACATATCCGAAATTCAACTATCTAATTTCTTGCAGGGTTGCAAAAGCCTGTATATATAGAAAGAAGTGCTCTTTGTCAATTTATATATATATATATATATATATATATATATATATATATATATATATGGGTATATATAGATATATATATATATATATATATATATATATATATATATATATAATATATATATATATATATATATATATATATATATATATATATATATATATATATATATATATATATATATATATATATATATATATATATGAAAAACTTGGTTCACGGAATGAACCGCGTAAAAGATTTGAAAAATCTCGACGTTTCGGCTCCTTTTGCGAAGCCATCTTCAGGAGAATTAGAAGGGAAATAATTCAGAATCGTGGCCTCAATCTGCCTACTCCACGAATCGAATTAGGAGGAATCGGAAACAATACGATTGCGTGGTCTCAACCTGCCTACTCCACTAACCGTACTGCTTCCTGTCAACTCTGAAGAGTAGGCAGGTTGAGACTTCAGAGTTGACAGGAAGCAGTACGGTTAGTGGAGTAGGCAGGTTGAGACCACGCAATCGTATTGTTTCCGATTCCTCCTAATTCGATTCGTGGAGTAGGCAGATTGAGGCCACGATTCTGAATTATTTACCTTCTAATTCTCCTGAAGATGGTTTTGCAAAAGGAGCCGAAACGTCGAGATTTTTCAAATCTTTTACGCGGTTCATTCCGTGAACCAAGTTTTTCAGATACTTCCGACCGCGGAAATCTTTCTGAACATATATATATATATATATATATATATATATATATATATATATATATATATATATATATATATATATATACCTATGTTGTTTTTACGTGGTTTTGAGCACCTCCACACGGCCCACAGTTTCTGCAGATTGAGTTAAAAGTTTGAAATTGGGTACTTGTAAGGAAAGGATTATTTGGGGGTTTCAACACTATTTCTTAACAGCCGTCATTTCGATAATGGCATTTCATTCTTTGTCGTGGGTTCTAAAGTTCTGATGATCTCCACAGCCCCTCCAAATTGACTTGTGGGGGAAATACAACCGTTGTGATGAAGCTTACGCGTTTTTTTCATGCAGAATTATTGAAGTAACATTAAATTGAAATCAACTTTGAAATGGAATTGTTTGCCTGAAATACGGTCCTGATTATAAGCTAGCCCACCACAGTCAGCCGTTGAACGAGACAACAAGACCGTATCGTCCACGTACAAACGCCGAAGTCGAGACACAAACACGAGTTGTTTGGTGTAAAATGCACACAATAATAGGGCTTGCAGCTACACGAGCCTTTCTCTTGCACATTGTCCGATGGGGAATTACATCACGTATGGTCACTGGACCGTTTTCAAAGAATTCCCCACAAATCCCCAAACCGAGAGCTCGGGGGCTTAGCCACCGCCGTCCTTGTGTACTCGGATGTGCCACCGACGTAACGGTATATTGGGTCGAAATGAATGGTTTCGTTAATACG
Organism: Cynegetis impunctata; assembly: GCA_030704885.1. Lineage (NCBI taxonomy): Eukaryota > Metazoa > Arthropoda > Insecta > Coleoptera > Coccinellidae > Cynegetis > Cynegetis impunctata. The sequence continues at coordinate 248,543 of JARQZK010005088.1, read as the reverse complement.
GGACGGAATCGTGCTTTTCGGGCGAACTTGTTTTGATTTCGCAGATGTTTTCCACGGCCGATCGGTATTTTTAGGGATTATTAGTGTGTCGCGACGCGAACCTCCTGTATTTGTCACACGAAAAATCTATAAATCACAATTGAAATAAATTCTGCTTGCACGGTTTCAGCAACTGAAATGAGCAGATTCATCTACATCTAACGTAATACGTCGCAACTCCTCATTTTGCAGTCGATTAGATTCAGTTCTATTTCCATAACTTGTAGCTCTCAGAGCTAGTATATATCATATGGAATAAGTATAAATCAATCACAATTGAAGTAATACTAAGTGTCTATTCTTACAATATAGTCTCGAGAGTAGACTCACAAATGGCTAAGTACTTGAGAGCATTCTCGGAGACAAACACGTGCAGAGTATCAGTTTCTTCAACTATCACAAGTGGACATGTTCATTTCTGCTCTTATGACTTATTCTCTATCTTCCATCATTGTTGAAAGATTTTTGTCAGAGCTGCCACTTGATTTATTTCTTTCAATTTATTCTTATTTCCGTTTCTCAATAAATATAACTCGATAAATAATTGAGCGAAATTTGGCTCTACCAGATAAAATAGAGTTGATTGATGATGAAGTGTTGGAACTAATCCTTCATGAGAAACAGTCTCTGCAAATTGACTTCGAAGGTTCAGAATTTGTATATACAAATTAAGAAAATAGGAGAAGTCGACGTAAATCAAAATATCAAGTCATCACGACGTTGTGCTTCTTCAGGGATGATATGATATGGATCGATTGGTGGCCTGGTGTGAAACTAATCGTATGTTTTTAAATATTGGTAAATGCTCAGTGATCTCGTTTTGCCGTTCAAGACAATCGCGGTCTGATACCTACTATGTTAATGACATTATTTTGCAAAGAACTAGTTCAGTCAAGGACCTTGGCATTCTATTGGACAGTAATTTCAAACTCAGCGCTCATGTGAGCAGTATAATCGGTAGAGCAATGAAAATGTTAGGTTTTATTTTTAGAAATTGCAATATGTTTTCTGAATCTACATTAAAAGTTTTGTTCTGCTGTTGTGTGAGGAGTATTGTAGAGTATGCATCTATTGTTTGGTCTTCTGAGTATGTAATGATTTCTAGAGCCCTTGAAAGAGTTCAGAGTAAATTTTAGCGATTTATTGCCTATAAACGTGGAATAAATGACTATTGTCAATCAAATATCTCTACGGTACTTTTTATATGAAGAGTTTTACAGAGTTGCTAAACCTACAGTTTCCAAGAGTAGAACATTCTTTGTTCTTTTAAACCATAATTGTCTGGATATTTGTCATTACATATATGGAAGTATTTCAAATCTTGAAAATGAAATGGAGACATTGAAGTGATATGAATGAAATAATTATTATTTTTTGTTCCAGTACTTTAGCTTAGAGATTATAAACTCAGCATACAATCTATCCAAAGTCAGTAATAATAATTTTTATGAAATTTAATAACGGTATATTTTATCACTTACCAAGTAAAGATGTAAATTTTACAATTATATAAACAAAGTTCAAATATTTCACACACATTTTGATAAATTATCGAAAAGAACCATATTACTACGGTCGTATCAAATGAATTATTGGCACAATATATTGACCGATATATTAGAAACGATAGTACTGATATAAGTACAATATATACACATTTTTCTAACAAACAACATTTTCAAAATACAACAAGTAATTCAAAAAAATAAAGCACAAACAATTAAAATTCTTCGAGAACATCCACTCAACTAACATCCCTCTTTTCCAATAGACCAATTCGAATACAGAGTCAATTTTTTCAACACTATCCTCACCTTCAGAATATCCAACCAACGATAACTTAAATACACAACATAATTTTTTTCTAGAATGGGTGTAATATTGAACAAACTGATGTCTTTTCAAGGACAAATCCTTGAATCAAATAATCAAGAACCAATTTTGTACATTACGCGGGTAATAGTTTCTGTGGTTTCTCTTGAAATCTAATATTAGCAGACTTGAATGCTAATATTGGCCTGAATAGTGCGTAATAAGTAACTAAAGACTATTACATCCGCAAGAAATTTGATAAAACATAGCTAGTTTTTACATTTTTGCTTTTCGTTTTATAAATTCTTTCTTCAATCAAATAATTAAGAACCTGTTCTGTAAATTATATGGGCAAGAGTTTCTGTGGTTTCCCTTGCTATCTAATTTCAACAGACCTGACGGCTGATGGACTGAACAGCACGTAATTAGTAACTGAATACACCAACAGCAGCAAGAGATTTGAATAATAGGTACTTTTCTGATTTTGATTCTTCGATTTTTCAAAAATTCATAAATTCCTCCTTAAAGCAAATAATTAAGATAAGAACCTATTTCGTACATTATGTGGGTAAGTGTTTCTGTAGTTTCCATCTTTTTTCCATCTAATATTAGCAGAACTGGTTGCTAATAGTGGACTGAATAGCAAGTAATTAGTGACTGAAAGTGGAAATAGCAGCAAGAAATTCAATGAAACATATATATATATATATATATATATATATATATATATATATATATATATATATATATATATATATATATATATATATATATATATATATATATATATAAGGTATTATCCTTTACTGCGTCATAGTTTGAATTTACCTGCCTTGGAATCAAGAAGATTAATGCATGATTTTATTTTCTATTTCAAGTTAGTCAATGGCGATGTGTATTCACCTGCACTATTATCGCTTGTCAAACTTAACGTATTGGGAAGAAGAACACGTCATACACATTTATTTACTGTTCCAAAATCGAATTCCAACTACAGACGAAGTTCTTATAATATGGTCAGAGGTCCAGCCCTTATTAACAAAGTTTGTGTAAATTTAGACTTTTTCAATTGTAGCCGAAGTCAGCATAAGAGAAAAGTGAATGTAATTTTGAGTTGATTTGTGATCTTACTTTGTAATGTTATTGAGTGTATACGAGTGTTATAGCTCGATTTTTGGTATTTTTTCTTTTTTAGGTATTTCTTTGATATTTTGTTATATTATAATTATTATTATTCTTTATATACTAATTGTATCTTTTTGTGAATGGGGATGATCCCGTATATTTGTTATATTACTATTAAGTAATAATAACAAAATAAATAAATAAATAAATAAATAAATAAATGACAAGACTCTGCTGCTCACGCGTTTTTTGAGCTTTCTACTTTTTCATAATTTTACACGTAATTTTAAAAGCTAGATCCTGACGAGAATTCATTTGGCAACAAAATATAAACATATACAAATTGCGATCAAATCAGACAACTGCGTGTTGACTCTCAAGTCGACACGATATGTTCCTGGTCACGAGACTGTCGAGTATCACGAAATTGTCTCGTGAGCGTAAGTGATCGCAAATGTACAACACCTTGAGGTTAATCTCGCAAGTTTTTTGCGAGATTTTCTCTCGAATGGAAACTATAATTCCATAGCATAACCTCTGGAAGCATGGTTCAGCAATCAAAAGAAGCTAGGCAGCTTCAAATCCATCTATATCTAGCGCAGAATATAGTAAGCGAAAGCTCTCTAATTTATTAAATACGCATACATTCATTCCTGAAGCTAGTTTCATGCGATAAATATATATATATATATATATATATATATATATATATATATATATATATATATATATATATATATATATATATATATATATATATATATACCATTACTTGACATTTCTGAGGCTGATTCAATAAGAAAATATCTAAAATAAATTGATATATTGAACGAAATGAATAAATTAAAATAAATAACCTCTCGGCGCCAAATTACTCTATCAAAATGGTGAGGAGTAACATATTTATACTCTTGTATCTTTAAGCTATATCGCCCCCTTAGTGCAACAACTAGGTAACTTGAAATTTATAGTTTCGAGAAAATCGATTTTAAAGTTTCAAAACTTAAAAAAATACAACCGTTAAGCAGTCAAAAATATTTGATGTGTATAGAGATATGTTGCATATCAAATTATGTATAGTCAATTTTATAGACAATCAGGTTTTATATATTTGCAGAATTTGATCAAAAACTTGAGATATCTAGTTGTTGCTGAAAATCTAGTCAAAAAAAAGTAAATTTATCTATTTATAACCACTAGCAATTAAAAGCAAATCACTTATTAAATACAACTTCATTTGGAATGAAAAATGGACGAGAATGGTTCAACTAAAACACAAAATATTTCAACACTTAACACGACTTAAAGATCAATATCAGTGACATCGCTTTCGGAAGATTCTGTGTTATGGAGCCTTTTACTTTGGTCTCCTTGGAATGGGAGACTCTGATAAAATGCTTCATACAAGCTAGGGAGTGCCGGAGGTTTCATTTTGAAAAGAGACATTAGGCTGTCGTATTTTTCTTTTTTAAGAGGTAGTTGATTTTGATACAAAGATATAAAATTTTGTGATTGACTACGCAGAATTTCCAAAATCTTCTTACCCCTTGACATCATTTTTGCATTAACACCGTTTGAAAAACACTGTAAAACCAATTCAGTAGCACAGAAATCCATCTGTTGTTTCAAGCACACAACTAGATATCTCATAGAGACCATGAAGTTACCTGCGAGTAACTCAATAATACCAGTGCTACAACTAGATAGCTCAAGATGTCTTGTTATAGAATGTGCATTTTCGGAGTTATCTATTTCTGGTCACTATTTAAACGAGTTTGGTTGCTCGTACTAGATATCTAGATGTTGCATTGAAAAGAGCATGAAAAATAGGTCAGCTTTAACTGGATAACTCAAAATGCATAAAATTCGAGTTATCTAGTTGTTGCACTAAGGGGGCGATATCATAGTACGTGAAAGCAATTGGCTATTTTCATATTTCATTTATTACAACTTTTAGAACTGTGATTGGCCACGCACAACACTATAATCTCTAACGAATAATGAAGTGGAAAAAATTATTTCCAGTTCAAGCTTCTGACCTCAAAAACATCCTGAAGATTATTCCGTAAGAGAATAATTTACATCCAAACGAAAAATAGCTGATAAGTCAAAAACATAATTGAAATGAAATATTTCTCGGCGATAAACAAAATTAATCAAGGTTTAACACAACAAATCATTGAAAATAAAATTAATTGTCTCATTAGTTGTGACCCCACTTTATTTATGGCTAGATAGGCAGTTCATGGACTACAAATCATTTAAATTATTTATACAGAACAGTTACATTGTTATAGAGATGGCCTCAAAGCTCAAAGGAAGAATTACGAGAAAAGTAAAACATTGAATATCGTTCAAGAAAAAAATTATTCATGAATTAGATTATTATTATTTGAAATCATTGAGTTTCGAAAGCAGATATTTCATGAATATTATAAAAAAGGCTAGAGGTGTCGTGGGACACCCGGTTGGAATGAATTTCCTTTTTCTATATATTATATAATGCATTGAATAGTAGGCACAATTAAATAAATGAATAACTTTTCAGAATAATTAAATGAAAAAACAAATAAATGAAGGAAGGAGAAGTTTTGAAAATTTTATTGTTAATTATTACAAAAATATGAACTAAATACTACATATTTATGATAACCAAAGTAGCACACATCTTTGCGGTTTCATTTCATATTAATGTCACGAGAAACCTGCATGGATTGTGGTACTATATCTTGTTATAGATTTTGCTAGATCGTTGTTAATTCTTGAATCATACCTATTCATCTGAAAGAAATCAATGATCAATGACTCCGAATTTTGATCAGAAAAGTTGTTGTTGAAGTCGATTTCCTATTGCATGAACATGAAACATGTCGTATTTTATCCCTTAAACTACATACTATTTTAGTGTATCCAAGGAAAGCGTCAGTATGGAAGTGGTTAATTTTATGGGTTGGAATTAAACTCACTTTAAAAACGAATAAAATCGCTTTGAAAGGAAATGAATAAACATCAAAAAAATATTTCAAACTTTAGGTAAAGGTGATACACAAAAAATAAAATATGCCACATTTGATAGACAAAATGCACTTTGAGAAAATAACATTAACTCCATATAAAATATGTTACAACATGAAAGTAATAGCCATAACTTATTGTAATAATTTTCGACTTTGAAGAAACCTAATCCGCTTCAAAATATTGTATAACGCTCTTTAAATACGGTTTGCACTATAGAACGACAGTATGTGCAATGAGTAATAACAAACCCGCGAAGAAGAAAGTTTGGCGGCAACAAACGACCGTTAACAGGTACCTAAGTCAAAGTGCGAATCTGTCAAGTGCGATTCTGCCATTTTGTACTTGGTTTGTCCAAAGTAGAGTTAGGAGACAGTAGATGATCATGCGAATCATGTAGCCAACAGTAGGGGGCTTTCATCGTCAGCAAAGTTGTTAGTGCGTCAGCTCAATAACGACGACAAAAAAAAACATTGAGGTAAAATCCGGAATATAAAAGAAGAAAAATTATTTGTTCAAGATATTCGTGCCCTACAACTTTTGAGACTTTTACAGCAGCTTTAAGGCTATTCCTGAAAAAATGGCATGATGCGGGTGATGGTAACTCTAATCGAAGTATAAAGGACTTTTTAAATTAAGTACTTCGAAAAGACGTGGCTAGGAGAAAATCATTTTTATACAAAAGCAAGAACTGCTACAAAAGTTTGGACCCAAGAATATGTACAAATCTGGATATCCATTTGAAATGTAAATGTTTTGATACTTTTTGTAAATCTCAGGAGATAGTAAAAATAATGTTGTATTCTGAAAACGATAAAGTGGTGTGTCGGTGCACTTGCTCCAGTTTTTTGAAACAGTACGTATGCAAACATTCTCTAGGTTTGTTAGTCATTATGAAACAAGCAAAGGTGCCTTTCGAAGCGAAAAGTGTACCTCTCGACCACAAAAGGAAGAGAGGACGGCCAGCCACACGAAGGCTATTTGTTTTGCCATATTCTTTTGATCACACATAATACATAATTATGTAACAATGACAATACGTATTCATTTTCTTCAAAAAAATATGTTCATTTTGTTAATAAAATTATACACAGTATATAAATGTGTACTTATCTGAATGTTTACTGTGTTCCAAATTCAGACCCAATCCAAAGTGCGATTCTGTTTTTTTTATAGTGGGTGGTCTTAGGTTGAAATGTACCTATTCCAAAGTGCGATTGTATCATTTTATTATGGGTAAGGTTAAAAGTCAAAATGTACCAAATCCGAAGTGCGTTTGTATCTTTTTATAGGTATTAAACTTAAAGTGAAGATATAACTTATGCAGAGTGCAAATCTGCAATTTTATAGTTTGTAGGCACAAAGTCAGAAGAAATTGTCAAAAGTGAAATTATATATTCTCCTTATTTTATCCTTTTTAGACCTCCTAGACTACGAATTACGAAAAAATGTTTATGTCTGATTTTTTCCCTCGGTATATTGGCATCTTCAGCGGCTCCCATCGGGTGAAATGATTGTTTTCATTGCAGAACGAAAGTAACAAAATGGTTAAAATTTTACAACTTCCGCCATTTTTACGTAGACATTTTATGTTTTCTCGTGATTTTTGAAAATTTGCCAAATTCACAGCTTCTGCAGATTGAGTTAGAAGGATCAAACTTGGTAGGTAGATTGAGTTAATGTTGAAGAAGTTCTGCTTCTGATTTTACAATAGATGGTTCAAGTTTAGTACGTGGATTGAGTTGATGTTGAGGTACGTTTCTTCGTTGGTATCAACTTTTTTCCTCAACCACGATGCACTCCGCAATTTTTTTTCAATAATAATACATTATGTTACTAGGAGTAGAAGGCTATCATTATTGTTGAGCCAAACTGGGCGAAACATATAAAGGGTCTTCTGCTTCGAGTGACATATACTATTTTTTCTTCAAGCGTAAATTGAAAAAATTGAATACATTGTTTATATCTAATAATACGTAAAATAAGCAAGCTTAACATTTTCTGTGTATCTTTGTACACTATTTTCTTTGCACCATTTTATAAATTTTTCATAAGCAAAATCATACCTACACTTTTCTTGACTTCGTCGGGATTAGTGTTTCAATAGTGGAATTAGCTATTTCGACTAATTCCGGAGGTGTGCATCGAAATTCTTCCACTTCAGACATTTTTACAACACTTTTCAATACTGACAAACGTCAAATTAAATAAAAATTAAATGACAGTTCCTACCTACCTACGCCATAATAAGACGTTGCTATCATTTCTCATTATTTTATTACTAGTACAATAATGAGAGTTCATTATTTACTAGTAAAAAAATTGGTTATTTCTACGATCTGTGTTGTCGAAAATAATATAGATATTATTATACGCTTGAAGAAAATAGTACATTATGTTACTAGGAAGAGAAGTCTATCATTATTGTTGAGCCCAGATTCTTGCAAACTGGGCGAAACATATAAAGGTTCTTCTGCTTCGAGTGACATATACTATTTTTTCTTCAAGCGTAAATTTTCAATTTTTACATTATGTTTGATGTTTAATAGAGTTTTAATTATTGAATATTGTGCCCATAGTGTCGAACTTTTAAATTTTCTTGACAAATACGTAAAATAACCAAGCATAACATTTTCTGTGTATCTTTGTACACTATTTTCTTTGCACCATTTTATATATTTTTCATAAGCAAAATCATACACATTTCTTGACTTCGTCCGAATTAGTGTTTCAATAGTGGAATTAGCTATTTCGGCTAATTCCGGAGGTGTACATTGAAATTCTTCTACTTCAGACATTTTTACAACACTTTTCAATACTGACAAACATCAAATTAAATAAAAATTAAATGACAGTTCCTACCTACTTGGATACAACGCCCATAATAAGACGTTGCTATCATTTCTCATTATTTTGTTACTAGTACAATAATGAGCGTTCATTATTTTACTAGTAAAAAAATAGGTTATTTCTACGATCTGTGTTGTCGAAAATAATATAGATATTATTATACGCTTAAAGAAAATAGTATATTATTTCATAAGGAGGAGAAGTGTCACTTTTCATGGCGAGCTTGAGGGTAATTGAAAGCGAGCCATGAAAAGTCACTTCTACTCCGAATGAAATATGTTATTTTATTTTCAAACGTTTAGAAATTCATATAAATCTGAATATCCATTTTTGGAGCGATTCACATTTACCCACATAATTCTATCCACTTACGATCGTTAACAATTATGGAACATTTTACTAGTTACGGTTGCCACACAAAATTGATTCTGACAGATATACTTAAAGTAAAATAATATTGATAGTTATAATTCGCAACCTGGTGAGAAGTGGTTTAAAGTGAAAATGTCTTCAGAAATTGAGGTTTCGGCCAAAGAAGCAGAGTCTACCCTTGGACCGTCGAAGTCTATTGAAAAATATTCTGCAGCATATGATCACTTCGTGAATTGGTGCAATTCGAAAAATGTTACAGTTTACCAAGAGAATGTGCTTCTAGCATATTTCAATTCAATGGCTAGAGAAAAAAATGGAAATCCTCTACTTTGTGGGCCCTATATTCAATGATAAAGTCGCAACTAGCGATCAAACATGAAATATATATTGGTAAATATCTGAAGTTGCGCATATTTTTGATGATGATGAGTCCAATGAATGATATCTTCCAGAAAAATCAAGAGTTTTTTCTAAGGAAGAGTTCGAACGTTTTCTCTTCGAAGCACCGGATGATTCATATTTAGGATTAAAGGTAACTATCATATTTCAAGTAATTTTAATTTTGTATTTTTGATCACGTGGTTGTTTCAGATTGTTTTATTATTCGGAATAGCTGGTGCCTGCAGATGTGACGAAATGGTGAAAATGAAAAGTACAGATATCGAGGACAAGGGAAATATTATAATAGTCAATATTCCTGATAGTAAAACGAGAAAAGTTCGAACATTCGCAGTTATCGGGGAGGATAATCTAAATATTTATCGGAGATACACTGCGTTAAGACCAAACGATTTCGTAGAAAATAGATTTTTCTTGAAATATCAATCTGGAAAATGCTACAGAGCTGTGATGGGAATACATGGTATAGGAAGTGTTCCAAGGAAGGTTGCCACTTTTTTGCAATTTAATCATCCAAGCGAATACACAGGTCATTCATTGAGCGAACTTCTGCTACACTACTTATAGATGGAGGAGCCAACATTGAGTCTTTGAAACGACACGGAGGTTGGAAGTCAAGTAGTGTAGCAGAAGGCTATATCGAGGATTCTCTGCGAAATAAAAATGACATTACTGGTAGGATATTGAGCGTCAACGAATTCCCTGGAACCAGCAACTCAGATTACTCTATTGAGGCATCAGCTTTTGAACAGAATCCGAGACAGAATCCTACCAGTTCATTATTACATGATTTTAATTTTCAAAATGCAACATTGACCAATTGTACATTCAATGTAACTTTAACGAATAAAAATGACGTTTGAATTGGAGAATTTTTTGTTCGTGGTTACCAATTCATCTTTGCATCTTTTCCTGCCGCCGGCCGAAAAAGTGTTGCATAGCAACACTTCTCCGCCTTGGCGGAGAAATAGAACTTTTCGATGATCCTGTCAATCGAGAAATGACGTTACTATCGTACGTTTGAAAAGAAAATAAATTATTTTCTACTTGTCAATTCAGTTTGCTATTTAAGCGTGATTTTTCATAATATAATTCGATTTGTTACAATCGTATCTCGACGCGATGCATTTCGCACGAAAAATACGGCCTTAGTGATCTGCTGCTCACTAATTTTTTCATCATAAAAATACATTTTTCTCCAAATGATATTAAATGTAGCTTTTTAATGACAGACAAAGTTCACTTTTTCTGCCTAGGCAGTAAAAGTTATTGACTTTTAAATGAAAAAATGACACAAAACTGATTTTATCACGCCAAACGTCATCAGCGGTAAACATAGTAATGAAAAGCCACTTACCTTTGACGAAACGAAATAATTATTAAAATAAGTATAAACAAGACGATCTTTCGTGAAATTGGAGTAAATTCGGAGAAAAAATTATATGTTTCACACGGGACAAAAGCAGATTTATTGCTTGGCTGGTTTCCTAGCCTCGGCTATGAAACACCAGCCGCGGCATTAAGAGCCCTTTCAGACTTGGATACTGTATCCGAGATACGCGTATCCCAGATACAGAAAATACATGCGTTTATATGTACGTTTTCACACTGCTTTCAGCACAGCATACCGTATCGCGATACTAAATTTCTGAATCTCGCTCATTCAGCCGCCGACGACAGTATCCGAATCCGGGATACCGAATTATCATTGTGGCTTATGGACCTCTTCAGACTTGCATACTTTTGCGATTCGAAAAGCACAATAGCATAGGTGTACAATATTTTTATTATTTATTAGTAGAAGTGAAGTGGAATAGAACGGTTTTTCGATTGTACCATGGAGAATAGAGTTTTTGATAACGAGAAATTTATAAGTTTGGTAGAACCGAATTCTTGTATATGGGATACAAGTAATGAAAATCATTTCGACAGAAATATAAAACAAAAATGTTGGGTGGAAATTACCAAACAGATGTGTGAAAATTTTGAAGAAATGACAATTGTTCAACAAAATGAATATGGTAGGTATATTTATAAAAGTAATTATACAGTGCATTCAAAAAGGAATGCATAAATTCATTAGCTAAATAAATTAAATTATTATATTATTAAAAATTCTCGAAACAAGACGATTATTTGTCGAAAGCTTACTGATTTTTACAATAATCATCTCAAGATGGATAAAAAAAATTAAATGAAATATTTCAATAATATTGTTTATTAGCGATGAATAATGAGTTTATTCGTTAATTTATATTGCTTTTAAGTTTTTACGGATTGCAGTGAAAACCCTTTAGATAAGTGAATTGATGTTTAATTTGTATTAATCAGTGCACTACTATCTAGTAACTGTTCGCAAACTATCAAGTAAATTGTAAGTTACGGAAATAAATTATACATGGTACACTGTAGTTAGGGCCCAGAAATATAATATACCACAGCATAGCGCACTCTTCAATGTCCATTTCATAAAAAGCACCGTACAGCACTGATATTGTACTGATAAAATTTATTTACAAAACTATATTCTAACAAAAGTATCTTGACTGTATCTGGCCTAAATTCTGTATCTCGCATACAGTATCTCGGATACAGTATCCTAGTCTGAAAGGGCTCTTAATCTCGTGCTTTTTTGCCTAGTAAAACAAAAAACTATTTATTGAAAAACTAATTCAGTGGACATACGATCATCTTCAGTACTTATGATAAACTGATTAAAATTGGAATACAAATTATTACATGCCTAGTACATACTTTACATCTATTCAAAAATTCATAAGTCCATTCGATCAACTTTCAATCTAATTTGATTTCAGAGATTTTTGGCAGATATGCTAATATGAATGAATTTGAACTTCTGGAATATCGATGAATCAGTGGGTTGATAGAACAGAGTATATTCCTTGCGACTTTTCAATAAATTCATTGCACACGAATGCAATCAATCATAGTAAAATTTGTATACACGCCCGTGCACTTTGATCATAACGGACACTGGATGTTAAATAATAATTAGATGGACCGTAGCTCATTTTGGACCACGGGCGGTCGTCGAATAAGCTCATGTCTTGAATTTATGATCGTCGTTAACGTTTTACGAGACAGAACGATGTGTTGTTACCAGTTCGAATCCCGCGTAATCCCAAATATCTAATCATTAAAATTCCGTGTCGACTAAATGCACTGTCGACAGTTCGAAGAAAGTGCGTGGAGAAATTTAAACCGTAGATTTTTTTTCTGTTTGGAACGTTAAGTTGTAGTCAAATTACGTTTTATACGATTCATTCACTTGTTTATATTATAATAATATAGCAAGCGTGAATAATGCATGATTGTTCAAAAAAACAGTCCTTACGTGATACGCAAGTTTTTTTGGATTATGTGTAACTATGATCTGCAAAGTAACTTACAGAAAAAATATTTTTAATTCCTATAATCACCAAAAATAATACACCATTATATTGTATCCAAAGTCAATGTAGATGAGGGAGAGTGGTTTTTAAATCCGTTTCATACCACCCGGACCACGATTTTTAGAGTTTTTTGATTTCTCCTGTATAGGTTCATATATATATATATATATATATATATATATATATATATATATATATATATATATATATATATATATATATATATATATATATATATATATTCGATTGATTTTTTTTGTTATATATATATATATATATTTATATATATATATATATATATATATATACCGGGTGTCCACGGAAGGTGCATCTTTTGACAAGTAACTCAACTTCATGCAACTTCCGGTTTCACCGGAAAAGTGACATGAACTTTCGATTTTTAAATGGGACACCTGGTGTATTTTCAGTTTTTTCGTCTCCATATGACATTCAGCATACAACTATGTATCATTTGTTACTTTTTGTACCGTTGTTTCATTTTATTTCGAAATGAATTTTTATTCTAGAAGGCTACAGATGCGTTCAAATATATAATTTCGGCCCTAAAATTGCCCCGTTTATTGTCCTGGGACGTAGATTTCTGGGCGTAGCTTCGGACTTCTTTTGTTTCAGTTGTGTTGGTCACAGGCTATCCGATGATTTCAAATGTTATTCTAATCTCAATAAGATTCTTCATTCAAAGAAAGTTCTAAGGTTATGGAATTTCTGGTTTTTACGGAAGTTTCCTTTCAACCTAATACCTAGAGTGCGGTATCAAATTAATCGTAATAAAATTATCTTCTTTTTAACCCGACGAGCCACCATATATAGTACCAAATAAAAGTTTCTGAATCAAACGTCCCATAGCTGAAACATTTTGATCGAAAACAGTGAAGTTGTGTTTTAACATACATTTAAGGCCGAAATTAGTTATTTGACCGTATCCATAGCCCTCTAGAATGAAATTTTATTTCGAAAAAAAAATAAAAAAACGGTTAAAAAAGTAAAAAATGATACTTACATAGTTGTATTCTAAAGGTCCTGTGGAGACAAAAAAAACTGAAAATATACCAGGTGTCCCATTTAAAAATCGAAAGTTTATGTCACTTCCGGTGAAACAGGAAGTTGCATGAAGTTGAGTTACTTGTCAAAAAATGCAGTTTTATGCTTTAAACAAACCCTCAAATTTGATTTCATTATCTTCGAATAGAAAAAAGTACACCCGGTATATATATATATATATATATATATATATATATTTATTTATTTATATATATATTTATTTATATATATATATATACATATATATATATATATATATATATATATATATATATATATATATATATATATATATATATAAATATATACATATATATATATATATATATATATATATATATATATTTATATATATATATATATATATAGATTTATAAATATATATATATAAATATATGAATATATAAATATATATATAAAAAAAATCAAAATATAAAGTTAAATAAATATTATATATATATATATATATATATATATATATATATATATATATATATATATATATATATATATATATATATATATATATATATATATATATATATATACAGGCCGTTTCTTTTATCATGTGGTAACATTGCTATATTCTAAACCGTAACAGATATGGGAACGATTAAATGGGAAAAAAGTTAACTATTATGGTGAGCAGTAAATTGGTCAGAAAAAATCTTCAGGGACTTTCGCCGTTCCCGAGTTATACAGGGGAAACTGAAAATTGCGTTTTTGGTTTTTTACGAATAGAATTGTTATTTCAGAAAATATGAAAAAATGGAAGAGGAAATTTTTATTGTATTCAAAATGTACTATAACCATGTAACAATAAATCTTAGATTGAACGTTTCGTCTCAACACGGCCACCATCAACTTTTTTTTTCGAATACGGACCTTTTTCATTGCAAATATTGATGAAGCGATAAAATCAAAATTCAGTGGTATATCACAATCGGTATTTTTATAGCGTTTCATTCAAAATAAGCATCATCAGTGACAACAATTTTCAATTACGGTCCTGTTGTTAGTTCCTCTGTAAATAGTTTTGATTTCTTCAAAACTTGTTCAACTATTGGCATACTTCAGACATTAGCCAATAATTTCGATAAGAAGACACCCCATCACAATGAACATTTTAATTTTTGTATTACAGTAATCCTTGTTTCGTGGTTGATTTCTCTTGAATTAATTTTTATACGTTCCAATCCTCACAATTCAGTGGTATATCACAGTTGATATTGTTGTAGAGTTTCATTTAAAATTACTAGCATCATCAGTACCAACAATCGAACAGAAAAACAATTTATTTTATAATGAATGTTTGGGGGAAAATAAAAACCATACAAAAAATGAATTCCACGTGAGAAACTACATTAAATGCTCGAATTGACGACCTCTTTGTTGAATACGTTGAATACGTTTTCTGTTCATACAATTATTGTGGCAATTTTCTAGCATGTTGGGTGTAATGCTATTACATGCATCTCTTATTTTTTGTTTGAGATGGTCGATATCTGTACTAGGTGTCGGAAAAACTTTATCCTTTATGTATCCCCAGACAAAAAGATCTAATGGAGTAAGGTCTGGAGATCGAGCTGGCCAAGCAATTGGTCCATTGTTTCCAATCCATTTTGTTGGGAATATTGCATCTAAATGATCCCTTACTATTGCTGCATTATGGGGACGGGCACCGTCTTGTTGAAAATGTTGTATTTCACGGCGAATATTCAGTGGCAATTCATCTAAGTATTCATCAAACTCATTAGATAAAAAATTTAAATACATTCCACTATTCAAATTATCATTGTGAAAGAAAGGACCTAGTACCTTTGTTCCCAAAATTCCCAAACAAAATTTTATTCCGAATCTTTCCTGGAAGTTGGTTTCTCTATGTAAATGTTCATTTGAATTATTCCACCTATAATGGATGTTTCTATTAAACCAGCCATTATTGGTGAATTTTGATTCGTCCGTCCATATTATTTTTCTACAAATATTTCCTACTTCCCTATTTCTACGTCTTAATCACTTCGCAAATCGTACTCTCCTTCCGTAGTCCCTTTAATTGAGGTGATGAACTTTGCGTATCCTGTAACATTTGTATTTCTTCTGTTTTAAAATATTTCTGGTAGATTTCACAGAAATCCCAGGTTCGTGGGCAATTTCTCGTAAAGAACAATCTTGATTAGAAATATTTTTATAATTGACCAATCCTAAATTGAAAAAATTTTTTTTTCTTTTTGTTATTGTTTATGAGGAAATATTTGCTTACATAAAACATTTATTCGGTTCGTCATACTTCCAGATACAATACATTTTCTAGTTTTATTTCTGTCAAATGCACCACAGTCTATCAAATTTCTTTCTAATCGTCTAAACATTTGAATGTTAGAATGTTTGGAATACGACGATTCGGGTATAGCTCACCATACATATTTCTTGCCAAAAGAGGACTTCTATTTGATTTTGCATAAGTAAATAGCATATCAGTGATCAGTCCTTATCATTTGAATACATCTTCAATATTATGTAACCCAGTGCATAAACGTCTGACAGTTCTTAACAGATATCAACAACTCATTTATTTTTCCTGCCATAGAAAACAAGCAAAGCCTACGTGTTTAAAATGACGAATGAAGTAAGATGCTACTTCTTAATTGTACTGAATTACACAACAATCGTATTTTGACCAAAAACGAATATTTTCGTTACCTATTTACACGATTGAGAATTATAAAAATATTCCCTATAAAAATTGATTCAGGAAAAATCAGCATCGAAACAAGGATTACTGTATAATACAAAAATTTCCAGACATGAAAAATACGAATTTTCGTTATGTTGGGTACCTTCTCATAAAAATTATTGCCTATTGTCAGAAGTATGCTAATAGTTGAATAAGTTTTGAAGAAATCAAAACAATTTACAAAAAAACTAAGGACAGGACCGTAATTAAAAATTGTTTTCTCTGATGATGCTAGTTATTTTGAAGTTTAAAAATATCAAGTGTGATACACCACCGAATTGTGATTTTATCGCTTTATGAATATTTGCAATAAAAAAGACAGGTCCGTATTCGAAAAAAAAAGTTGATGGTGGCCGTGTTGAGACGAAACGTTCAATCTAAAATTTATTCTTACATAGTTATAGTACATTTTGAATACAATAAAAATTTCCTTTTCCATTTTTTCATATTTTCTAAAATGACAATTCTATTCGTAAAAAACCAAAAACGCCATTTTCAGTTTCCCCTGTATAACTCGGGAACGGCGAAAGTCTCCCTAGATTTTTTCTGAGCAATTTACTGCTCACCATAACAGTTACCTTTTTTCCCATTTAATGGTTTCCATATCTGTTACGGTTTAGAATATAGCAATGTTACCACATGATAAAAGAAACGGCCTGTATATATATATATATATATATATATATATATATATATATATATATAATTTTGGTTTTCAACACTAAGAATTACTTTTAAAAAAAAACAATTTATTCAATGTGAAGTTTACAAGATGGAAGTTACTTAATTAATCTTACGGCTCTATGTTAGTGAGGGCTTATATAGGCAAGCAGCGATGAATCAGTACAAGGTTACTATTGACGTCATTAAAATGGATAAGCTGTACTTTGACTACATAACTCCTCCCCATTTAAAGAAAGTTCGTTATCCTTAATTTTAAGGTG
The DNA here is from genome assembly GCA_030704885.1 of Cynegetis impunctata. Classification (NCBI taxonomy): domain Eukaryota; kingdom Metazoa; phylum Arthropoda; class Insecta; order Coleoptera; family Coccinellidae; genus Cynegetis; species Cynegetis impunctata. The sequence goes on along the minus strand of JARQZK010005088.1, from coordinate 230,775 downwards.
ACGAATCTTCAAGAAAAGTCTATACAAAATTATAATCACTACAATTATAATAAAGATTACAAATACAATTGTTATGAAACTTATAGTTGTAGGATGTGGAGCCCATTGGTATAGGTCGTCCAGTTTGGGGATGTCTTTTTCTTGGATATTCTTCCAATTTGTTGTATAGGTCCAATTCGCTTCCAGTGGCGCAAGATAGACCTGAGCATAGGTGTTGAAAACTTCTCGGGGGTGTATTCTCTTAAATCCATCAGTAATTATACATTCTGATGTAATCTGAGATAATTTAGGGATTTTATGAGAGAATGAACCACTTTCGCATTCTTCTTGTATCATTTCATTGTTAATGGAAATGATAATTCCATTTTCCATTTCGAATAAATCTTCTTGAGGCTCAACCGAACTGCGATTACAATGTTCTTGCAGGGTTTTTAGAACCATTCGGACACATTCAAGGGGTTTCTTCAGGTATTCCTGTTTACAGATGTAGAAGTCTTCGACTTGTTGAATGACCTCGGTATTCCATACAATCTCTTCGTTGCGTGTTAACCCATAGGAATTAAGGTTAGGAATTCTGGTATTTCGGAAAGGTATGTTATACAATCTAAACAGGTCATATTTATCATTCTTAAAAATTGGTATGGTTATGCTAAATAAAATATTGAAACCCTTAATAAAAACTTTTGTTACGCATACAGCATAAGTCTGTTAAATGGGAGAATGGCAACATTTTTTCTTTCTTTATTACTTCATTAAATTTCGACAGAGGTAGAATATTTTCATGTAAGAGGTGCAAACGTGCAAAACTGATGGCATTTTCAATTTCTGATAATATTATTGCTATCTCGTGTGAATGGAGAATTATTAGATTAAGTTTTAAACTTAAATCGTTAGCTACCTTTAACTGTTCAGTTTTCTTAATTAAAAAATTAATAGTATTCACATATTTCGTTTGAGTATCGGATACTATTCGCAGTATTTTCTGCTGATTAGCTTTCAAAATGTTCTCATTCTTTTTAATTGCTTCAAAATATTTTTGATATATTAATTCATCGTCCGCGTCTAAAGTACCAAATAAAAATTTAAAAGTGGATCCTCCAATATTCAATAGTCCTTTTCGCGAACGTATTTTCTGCGTGATTATATTATTAAAAGTTTGCTCATTTCTATTGACCGAAGTATTAGCCATAACCAGATATTGGTACACAGGAACAGTATACGTCGTGTTTATGCTTTCTTTAATTATTTCTTTTTTGGATTCTAATTAATTGGGTATTCCCGATATATCATAATGAAACAGTAAATAATTAGCATGATCGGCTACATAAATTTTGCCTAAATGTATAGGTATTAAATTATGCGAAATCTCTTGAACAGAGAATGTATGAACTATAACCAATATAAATAAAAGGATGAAGGATACAGGGGTCATCTGAAAATTATGAAAACTAATTAGTGTTTTCTTTGTTTTATTCTATTTTTATGATAAACATGCTTATGTCACTTCCGGTGAAACAGGAAGTTGCATGAAGTTGAGTTACTTGTCAAAAAATGCAGTTTTATGCTTTAAACAAACCCTCAAATTTGATTCATTATCTTCGAATAGAAAAAAAGTACACCCGGTATATATATATATATATATATATATATATATATATATATATATATATATATATATATATATATATATATATATATATATATATATATATATTATTTATTTATATATATATACATATATATAAAATATATATATATATATATATATATATATATTATATATATATTATATATAAATATATACATATATATATATATATATATATATATATATATATTATATATATAAATATATAAATATATATATATATATATATATATATATATATATATATATATATATATAAATATATATATATTTATATATATAGAAAATATATACATATATATATATATATATATATATATATATATATATATATATATATATATATATATATATATATATATATATATATATATATATATATATATATACAGGCCGTTTCTTTTATCATGTGGTAACATTGCTATATTCTAAACCGTAACAGATTATGGGAACGATTAAATGGGAAAAAAAGTTAACTATTATGGTGAGCAGTATATTGGTCAGCAAAAATCTTCAGGGACGTTCGCCGTTCCCGAGTTATACAGGGGATACTGAAAATTGCGTTTTTGGTTTTTTACGAATAGAATTGTTATTTCAGAAAATATGAAAAAATGGAAGAGGAAATTTTTATTGTATTCAAAATGTACTATAACCATGTAACAATAAATCTTAGATTGAACGTTTCGTCTCAACACGGCCACCATCAACTTTTTTTTTCGAATACGGACCTTTTTCATTGCAAATATTGATGAAGCGATAAAATCAAAAATTCAGTGGTATATCACAATCGGTATTTTATAGCGTTTCATTCAAAATAAGCATCATCAGTGACAACAATTTTCAATTTCGGTCCTCTTGTTAGTCTTCCTCTGTAAATAGTTTTGATTTCTTCAAAACTTGTTCAACTATTGGCATACTTCAGACATTAGCCAATAATTTCGATAAGAAGACACCCCATCACAATGAACATTTTAATTTTTGTATTACAGTAATCCTTGTTTCGTGGTTGATTTCTCTTGAATTAATTTTTATACGTTCCAATCCTCACAATTCAGTGGTATATCACAGTTGATATTGTTGTAGAGTTTCATTTAAAATTACTAGCATCATCAGTACCAACAATCGAACAGAAAAACAATTTATTTTATAATGAATGTTTGGGGAAAATAAAAACCATACAAAAAAATGAATTCCACGTGAGAAACTACATTAAATGCTCGAATTGACGGACCTCTTTGTTGAATACGTTGAATACGTTTTCTGTTCATACAATTATTGTGGCAATTTTCTAGCATGTTGGGTGTAATGCTATTACATGCATCTCTTATTTTTTGTTTTGAGATGGTCGATATCTGTACTAGGTGTCGGAAAAACTTTATCCTTTATGTATCCCCAGACAAAAAGATCTAATGGAGTAAGGTCTGGAGATCGAGCTGGCCAAGCAATTGGTCCAATGTTTCCAATCTATTTTGTTGGGAATATTGCATCTAAATGATCCCTTACTATGCTGCATTATGGGACGGGCACCGTCTTGTTGAAAATGTTGTATTTCACGGCGAATATTCAGTGGCTATTCATCTATGTATTCATCTATCTCATTAGATATTACATTTAAATACATTCCTCTATTCAAAATTATCATTTGTGAAAGAAAGGACCTAGTACCTTTGTTCCCAAAAATTCCCAAACAAAATTTTATTCCGAATCTTTCCTGGAAGTTGGTTTCTCTATGTAAATGTTCATTTGAATTATTCCACCTATAATGGATGTTTCTATTAAACCAGCCATTATTGGTGAATTTTGATTCGTCCGTCCATATTATTTTTCTACAAATATTTCCTACTTCCCTATTTCTACGTCTTAATCACTTCGCAAATCGTACTCTCCTTCCGTAGTCCCTTTAATTGAGGTGATGAACTTTGCGTATCCTGTAACATTTGTATTTCTTCTGTTTTAAAATATTTCTGGTAGATTTCACAGAAATCCCAGGTTCGTGGGCAATTTCTCGTAAAGAACAATCTTGATTAGAAATATTTTTATAATTGACCAATCCTAAATTGAAAAAATTTTTTTTTCTTTTTGTTATTGTTTATGAGGAAATATTTGCTTACATAAAACATTTATTCGGTTCGTCATACTTCCAGATACAATACATTTTCTAGTTTTATTTCTGTCAAATGCACCACAGTCTATCAAATTTCTTTCTAATCGTCTAAACATTTGAATGTTAGAATGTTTGGAATACGACGATTCGGGTATAGCTCACCATACATATATCTTGCCAAAAGAGGACTTCTATTTGATTTTGCATAAGTAAATAGCATATCAGTGATCAGTCCTTATCATTTGAATACATCTTCAATATTATGTAACCCAGTGCATAAACGTCTGACAGTTCTTAACAGATATCAACAACTCATTTATTTTTCCTGCCATAGAAAACAAGCAAAGCCTACGTGTTTAAAATGACGAATGAAGTAAGATGCTACTTCTTAATTGTACTGAATTACACAACAATCGTATTTTGACCAAAAACGAATATTTTCGTTACCTATTTACACGATTGAGAATTATAAAAATATTCCCTATAAAAATTGATTCAGGAAAAATCAGCATCGAAACAAGGATTACTGTATAATACAAAAATTTCCAGACATGAAAAATACGAATTTTCGTTATGTTGGGTACCTTCTCATAAAAATTATTGCCTATTGTCAGAAGTATGCTAATAGTTGAATAAGTTTTGAAGAAATCAAAACAATTTACAAAAAAACTAAGGACAGGACCGTAATTAAAAATTGTTTTCTCTGATGATGCTAGTTATTTTGAAGTTTAAAAATATCAAGTGTGATACACCACCGAATTGTGATTTTATCGCTTTATGAATATTTGCAATAAAAAAGACAGGTCCGTATTCGAAAAAAAAAGTTGATGGTGGCCGTGTTGAGACGGAACGTTCAATCTAAAATTTATTCTTACATAGTTATAGTACATTTTGACTACAATAAAAATTCCTCTTTCCATTTTTTCATATTTTCTAAAATGACAATTCTATTCGTAAAAAACCAAAAACGCCATTTTCAGTTTCCCCTGTATAACTCGGGAACGGCGAAAGTCTTTCTAGATTTTTTCTGAGCAATTTACTGCTCACCATAATAGTTACCTTTTTTCCCATTTAATGGTTTCCATATCTGTTACGGTTTAGAATATAGCAATGTTACCACATTATAAAAGAAACGGCCTGTATATATATATATATATATATATATATATATATATATATATATATAATTTTGTTTTTCAACACTAAGAATTACTTTTAAAAAAAAACAATTTATTCAATGTGAAGTTTACAAGATGGAAGTTACTTAATTAATCTTACGGCTCTATGTTAGTGAGGGCTTATATAGGCAAGCAGCGATGAATCAGTACAAGGTTACTATTGACGTCATTAAAATGGATAAGCTGTACTTTGACTACATAACTCCTCCCCATTTAAAGAAAGTTCGTTATCCTTAATTTTAAGGTGACGAATCTTCAAGAAAAGTCTATACAAAATTATAATCACTACAATTATAATAAAGATTACAAATACAATTGTTATGAAACTTATAGTTGTAGGATGTGGAGCCCATTGGTATAGGTCGTCCAGTTTGGGGATGTCTTTTTCTTGGATATTCTTCCAATTTGTTGTATAGGTCCAATTCGCTTCCAGTGGCGCAAGATAGACCTGAGCATAGGTGTTGAAAACTTCTCGGGGGTGTATTCTCTTAAATCCATCAGTAATTATACATTCTGATGTAATCTGAGATAATTTAGGGATTTTATGAGAGAATGAACCACTTTCGCATTCTTCTTGTATCATTTCATTGTTAATGGAAATGATAATTACATTTTCCATTTCGAATAAATCTTCTTGAGGCTCAACCGAACTGCGATTACAATGTTCTTGCAGGGTTTTTAGAACCATTCGGACACATTCAAGGGGTTTCTTCAGGTATTCCTGTTTACAGATGTAGAAGTCTTCGACTTGTTGAATGACCTCGGTATTCCATACAATCTCTTCGTTGCGTGTTAACCCATAGGAATTAAGGTTAGGAATTCTGGTATTTCGGAAAGGTATGTTATACAATCTAAACAGGTCATATTTATCATTCTTAAAAATTGGTATGGTTATGCTAAATAAAATATTGAAACCCTTAATAAAAACTTTTGTTACGCATACAGCATAATAGTCTGTTAAATGGGAGAATGGCAACATTTTTTCTTTCTTTATTACTTCATTAAATTTCGACAGAGGTAGAATATTTTCATGTAAGAGGTGCAAACGTGCAAAACTGATGGCATTTCAATTTCTGATAATATTATTGCTATCTCGTGTGAATGGAGAATTATTAGATTAAGTTTTAAACTTAAATCGTTAGCTACCTTTAACTGTTCAGTTTTCTTAATTAAAAAATTAATAGTATTCACATATTTCGTTTGAGTATCGGATACTATTCGCAGTATTTTCTGCTGATTAGCTTTCAAAATGTTCTCATTCTTTTTAATTGCTTCAAAATATTTTTGATATATTAATTCATCGTCCGCGTCTAAAGTACCAAATAAAAATTTAAAAGTGGATCCTCCAATATTCAATAGTCCTTTTCGCGAACGTATTTTCTGCGTGATTATATTATTAAAAGTTTGCTCATTTCTATTGACCGAAGTATTAGCCATAACCAGATATTGGTACACAGGAACAGTATACGTCGTGTTTATGCTTTCTTTAATTATTTCTTTTTGGATTCTAATTAATTCGGGTATTCCCGATATATCATAATGAAACAGTAAATAATTAGCATGATCGGCTACATAAATTTTGCCTAAATGTATAGGTATTAAATTATGCGAAATCTCTTGAACAGAGAATGTATGAACTATAACCAATATAAATAAAAGGATGAAGGATACAGGGGTCATCTGAAAATTATGAAAACTAATTAGTGTTTTCTTTGTTTTATTCTATTTTTATGATAAACATGCTTATTTTGAGGATTTTTGATTATAATATCACTAATGATATTTATAGGTATTTTCTTATAAGGTTCTTTCAATTTAGATTGAAATGGTTGTTTTAAATAAGCATCTTCATTTTCCTGTAAATTTTTTTGATCCTGTCTGTTCTTATTTAACTTCTCAATATTTGCTTCGTTTTTGTCTTTGGCATTATTTACTACTTTAAATATTTCTTCCATGTTTTAACGATATGTCTGTACATAGTCTGATACTATTTCTTGCGTTGTTTTTTCTATAGGGATAGAATAATTTAGATCGCCTTTAATAATTTGCATTGGAGTATATTCTAAATTTGAATGTATAGAATTATTATACGTCATAATAGCTCTATTGATTCGTGACGTTAATGGGATTTTTTCTGTAGAGAGACATCTCAACTGTTCGATTAACGTAGAATGAAATCTCTCGACTGGAGAATTTGAGTTGGGATTTAAGTTAGTTATATAATGTAATATTATTTTGTGAGTATCACAAAAATCTTGTATTGTTTTATTTTTGAATTCGGTACCGTTGTCGCAGGTAATACGTTCAGGTACTCCATTATTACTCATGAAAAGAATTAATTTATCCATTACTTCGTTAGCTGTTTTATGCAGCAAAGGGTAACATTGTGTAAATTTTGAAAATGAATCAATAATTGTTAAACAAGTAGTATTATCAACTTTGAAAGTATCTACGTACAAATGAGAAAAGGGTTTTGAGCCCACTGGTGTGCTCTTGAATATCAATTTAGTAGGTGTGCGTTCGTATTTATTTTTCTGACATATTTCGCAGGCATTTATATATTTTTGAACAGCTGTGTCCAATTGAGGCCAATAAAATTTTCTTTTCAAAGCTTGAGTGTTTTCTTTAATTCCGCGATGTCCAGATTTTGATGTGTGATAAAGTTCTATTTTTTCTAGTTGATCGCTTTCTTGTTCTATATCTTCTAGAAAAACATTTGAGATTTTTAATTCGAATGCTTTAGCCTTGAAATTATTTTGTAGAATTCGTATGAACGGAATTTTTAGTTCGTCATGCTTAAAAAATAAACAATATGATTTTCCGTGTATTAAATATTCTTTAATAAATTTTGTAAAATCATTTTCCTCATTTATTGAGACCATAAGTCTATTACGATTTTTGAATAACTTCGATTTTTGTACGACATAAACATTTGAGGTTTTTACAAATATTATCTGATTTCTATAATGATTTAAAGGTCGCTCAGTATATGGCAATTCTACAATCGGATTTTCGAAACTACTATGTATCGTTTCGTGATAGTTCTCAAGGTCTTTGATGATTTCGTCTAATTCTTCAGCAGTGATATCCATATCTATCTCGTCCATATCTATATTCGGAAACAAAGAATCTATTTCATCATCTAACATATTAATTTCGCTTGACTCATTCAATGCGCTTATCTTAAGTGCTTCCTTTTGTTTATTGCTGTCCTTCGAAGATGAGGCTTTATCTCTATCTATTTTTAAACGGGACAAATAATCTGCGTTATTTCTCGTGCCTGGTTTGAATTTGATCTCGTAATTAAATTCTTCGAGTTTTAATTTCCATCGCATGAGTCGGGAATTAGGCTCTTTTAATGAATTCAACCAAACCAAAGGTTTATGGTCCGTAAAAATAATGAATTTTGTACCATATAAATATGGTCTGAAATGTTTTGTTGCCCATACTATGGCTAGTAATTCTTTCTCAATTGTTGAATATTTTGTTTCGGGATCTGTTAATGTTTTACTTGCGTAAGCTATAGGTAAATCTGAGCTAGGCACAGTACCTTGTGATAAAATTGCTCCAATAGCGTAATTTGACGCATCCGTAGTTAAATTGAAAGTTTTGGAGAAATCAGGATAAATTAATATTGGGTGATTTATCAATAAATTTTTCGAAGTTAAAAATGCTTCTTTATACTCTAAATCTGTGGTATCTATTTTGGCATCTTTCTTAAGATATTTTGTCATAGGTTTTGTGACTTTAGCAAAATTTGGAATGAACTTACGATAATAACTTAACATTCCTAAATAAGATTTTATTTCCTTGTAAGTTTGTGGTAATGGGAATTTTTCGATTTTTTCGATCTTTTTCGGGTTAGGTTTGACACCTTCTGGAGTAATAACATGTCCTAAAAATTCTATTTCTGATTTGAAAAAACTAGATTTATCTAGCTGTATTTTCAGATTCTCCTTTTGAAGTGTCTCTAAAATATTATGTATATCCGCTAAATGGGATTCTATAGATTTTGAGAATATAATTATATCGTCCATGTAGACATAACAATTTTTTCCTATAAAATTTTGCAAAATGTTATTCATTAAGCGTTGAAACGTATTTGGGGCGCATTTTAACCCAAATGGCATCCTGAGGAACTCATAGTGCCCATTGTCAACAGTAAAAGCAGATTTTTCTATACTTTGTTCATCTAACTGAATTTGGTGAAAACCTGATGCTAAGTCCAAAGCTGAAAAGTATTTAGCTCCTTTTAGCTTATCTAAAATGGCATCTATCTGAGGGATTGGGTATTTATCATCGATAGTTTTTTCATTTAATTGTCTGTAATCAATGGCCATACGCCATTTTTCTTTACCAGATTGGTCTTGTTTTTTCTTGACCATGACTACTGGAAATGACCAGGGTGAAATGCTAGGTCGAATAATATTTTTATCTAATAAATCCTTTATTTGATTTTGGATTTCTTCGCGATGTTTCTCGGGATATCTATATATTTTGGCATGAATGGGAATTTCATCTTTCGTTCTAATATTATGTTTAATTTTTGATGTAAAATTAAGTGGTTGTCCTGGTAATTGAAAAGCATTTTCTGTATTATTGAAAATTTTAATTAGTTGATTCTGTATTTTTGTTGGTAAGTGTTTCAAATCTACAGGATAAGAATGTCGTCTTGGAATTACTTTTTGAAAATGAATAGGAATTCTACATTTTTCTCCAATTAATAAATTATTTTGTAAGTCAATTTTAAAATTATTTTGTTGTAGAAATTCAAAACCAACTATTCCTTCGTATTGTGTATGAAATTTATACAGTACAAAGGGGTACTCTTTATTTAATCCAAAAGAATCCAGAGGGAACGAAACTTTTTCGTGGCTCACATCATGTCCATGTGGTGTAATTAAATCTGTATCTTCAGAATAAATCAAATGAGGTATAATATTATATGCTATTTTGGGATCGATCAAACATACTGTACATCCACTGTCTAATAATAATTTACACTTTGGGTATTCAATTTCAATATATGGTAAATGATTTTTTCTAAGTTTATTATTCAGTGAATTTAAGTCGATGGAATTTCTGAGGCAGTTATCTGAAAATTTTCCTGATCTACTTCCTCAATTTCTTCAATAACACCTGAATTATCTTCGTGATTGAAATCAGTATTTTCTTCGAATTGATTTTCATCGTTATTCTCTATATCGAAATTAGTAGTTTCTTCCAATATATAATTAGGAGTTATTTGTCTTGTATTTTGGAAATGATTATATCCTTGCGCATTTCTATTATATGGCGCTCTGTTGGGTATTTGATTATTATTTTGCACTTGCCTTTGTTGTGCAATCGGGTTAGCCGTTGTCGTAGACATAGGGGATGGTCTATATTTCGGTATATAATTACTATTAGGTTTAAAAACATTTGTTTTTGATATTTCTGACCGATTATTCCCGAAAACTTGTCTGTTAGTGGGAAATTGTCTTTGCGCAATTATTTTAGGTTGTACATTAATTGGTCGAGAAGGAAATACCTTTTGTTGGCTATCACTCGTATGCTTCCAAGTTCGCATTAAATCTAACTGGGATTTTTGGGAAATGTAATTTTCGACCATTGTAATAGCTAAGTCGAATGTGATATTCGGTGTCGTCAGTAAGGAGGTTTGCAATTCTATTGCAACATTACTAATTAAAACATTTTTGGCTAAGTCCGAGACCAATTGTTTGTGTAACAATTTTAATGCAGCATCTAATGTAGGTTCCGCATCTATTCTGTAATTAATTCTAATTTTATGAGTTTTGATTTCTTCAATGAAATCTAAAATATCTTGATTTGGTTTTCTGCGTAAAAATTGTAATTTATTCTTTAATACATCTAAATTCGCATGATCACCAAATTTCTGTAATAAAAAATGTCTAAACGCGTGCCATGTATTTGGTACGTTAGAGGAACGATATTCCGCGTTCGCTTTATCTATTAATTTACTTTTAATAACTGCAACGCAATACGTCTTTACGATTGCTTCCGTCGCTGAGAATTGTGCGATATATTCTTCGCAAGCACTTAAAAATGAATTCAACTCGGCTTGTATACCGGAAAATTTCGGTAACAATGCTCCAAATTCACGAGCTAACATTAAATTATGGTGCTCTGCCATATTAATTATTTTATTTGATTTAGTTCGTCGTTGAGAATCTAAATTCAAATTTTCGATTGATTCTATCAGGGAATCAATATTGAAAAATTTTCAATTTTATGAAAAATTTCGTTGGGAAAATATTTATTATATTTTTAACCCTTGACTTAATATAAAATGACCTGCTATAACGGTAAGCTATAGGGAGTCTAGGTTTTGGGTCTGGAAACCGTAGGAAAAACAGGAAGATAATTAACACTTGCAACTTACATTGATTGTTTCTTCCAAGGTGGAGTCGTCGGCGCTACCCTTGCTTTGCACCCTGTTTGAATTCTTGTCTGGTCAGTAGAACTCGGGACTGGTACTACCAAATTCGCAATCACTATGAGATTAAACTGAGCTTGTGTTGTAGTTCGGATTGTGCTCAAGAATTAAAATTCACTTAAACTTTTCTTCTTACTTTTTAAGTTAACGCATTGATTAATCTTCTTACAAGATTCGGAAGATTTATCTTGTTTGTTGAACTTATTTTATTCGGAAGGGTTTAATGCAACAATCCCATCCTCGTCGCCAATTTTGGTTTTCAACACTAAGAATTACTTTTTAAAAAAAACAATTTATTCAATGTGAAGTTTACAAGATGGAAGTTACTTAATTAATCTTACGGTTCTATGTTAGTGAGGGCTTATATAGGCAAGCAGCGATGAATCAGTACAAGGTTACTATTGACGTCATTAAAATGGATAAGCTGTACTTTGACTACATAACTATATATATATATATATATATATATATATATATATATATATATATATATATATATATATATAAATTCTTTTTCCGGTACATTGCGACATATCCAGCCACATCAGACCAACTGAGCTGAAAAAGGTATCTGGATAATTTTTTCAGTTAGAAAAAAACAATTAAAATTTTGTTAAATCTGTCGAAATTGGAGGGTTTCAGACCGGTGAAAAAAATATTTGGAAATTAATTATGAAAAACACATACGAAACTAATTCTCCTAGGACTTTTTGGAGGGCTGTAAATACCTATTGTTGGAGGAGTTTTGCACATCGAACCCCCCTTCCCCCAAATTACGTTAGAGAGTTGAACATTTGTACATTTCATTGAGTTGATATAAGTCCCTTTCGTTTTCTAACCGTCGCCATTTTCATCTAGATATTTATGTTTTTCGTGTTTTTCGAGGTTTTGCGTACCACCTCAGCTTCTAAAGTTTGAGGTAGAGGGTTTGGTACAATGATTGAATTGATATTGAGGAAGTATCTTTTGTTGGTTTAAACTATTTTCTTCAACCGCCGCCATTTTATTGTAAAGATTTCATATTCATATAGTTTATCTCAGTTCCTCAGTAATTACTAAGATTGAATTTACTGCAGAATTTCATATTTTTGTGGTATTTAATAATAAAATGTTAATTTTCATAACTTTCAGAAAAAATTTTAATAACTAATTTATTTCTTCATTTATTCATTTTTCCTTAGATTACTCCAAAAGTTATTTCAATTAATCATTCTATAACGTTGTTAATTCATTTCATTGCTATTTAATACATAGTATGTAGCGAAAGGATCTTTGTTCGAACCAGGTGTCCCACGACAGCCGAATTTTTTTAAATTCAGAAAATTTTGGTATCGAAAAAAATATACAAATATCCAATGATGATAATAAAACGTAATAAGTTCTTTTTGATTTTGACAGAGATAACTGTTTCCACTTATATAAAATCAAAGCTATTCAGCGGCCGGTAAGACACGACAAGGACACCATCTGTTTTCCATTACCTGAATTATGCCCGGTGTTAATTATTATGTCATTGTCTAATGCGCCGTTGCTGCCTGTTACTGCACCTTCAAACCATCATTTATCAACGCAGATTTCACTAAGAGTTTATTCATAAACATTATTACTTACAGCCAAGGCCTGAAATATGACTAAGAATTCTGAAAATACGTACAGAGCCGGCATGAAGTCTGAAAACTATGTTTAAATTTAGTTTTAGTCACAAAAACCTAATTTACATATCTTTTATCAAGACTACAAAAAACTGTAGGTGTATTGTAGCGAAACTTCTGAAGAGATGTTAATTATAATTAACTATTATATCTCAACAGTATTTTGCTAATACCAATGAAAATCTAACTTCCAAGAATATACAGGGTTTCCAAGAGAAAAATAATAGTCAACTTTTTTTTTGGGATTTACTAGTCAAGTTATTTGGAGTAATGAATATTGAACATAGGTACAAAATATATTATATTTTTTCATTAGCAACTTTAGAATAGCGAAAGCATGTACCACTATCCAAGCGCCCCGAGATGATCTCAAATAATGGCTCTTTATACCAGAAGTGAAAACACTTCTGAGGGTAGTGCGTTTGGGTTTAGGGGTTCCAATCAGAAACAATTTCTAATAGATTGGGGTTCTGGTTGTTTAGATGTGCAAATTTGTGTGTATTATTAATGTGAATTGCGATGTAGGTGGAATAATGAAAACTGCAGAACACTAGCCGTGATAATATTTGTTAAAGAAGCATAAGTTTGGGCAACCTTCATCCGATGTTGGAGTAATTAAAAATGAGCGATTGATAACGAGTGCTCATTTCTGAATTTAGTCAATCAAGTAGGCGAAAAAAGTGTATACCTGAAGAGCTTGAAGCGTAATAAGTTAAATTGGAAACCGATCCCTGAAAGATACGGTTAATAAGTTAGCTCAATTATTTGGCTTTCCAATAATAAATAGTAGAGTATTGACGAGGAATATTTTGTGAGGTTGATTGCCTGTCTCTTGAAAGGAACAATTATCAGATTTATGAATTCAGTTTGCTCAACGCCTTGATGACCAGATGTAATCATGATTTATAGTGAATTGACAACATGTTTAAATCGCCCCTGTAATAAACGGAAATAATCACTGAAGCTGTAGTCAAAGCGTGTGAGTGATAAACAAATCAATTTCACCAAAACAGAAACATGAACATAATATCATTGAACATCACAATAGCTCAAAAATACAGCACAATATTAAATAACACTGAAATATAAGTATATACGTGTAGAGTATGCAGTGCAGAATATAAAACAAAAGCACAAAACGAGAGTTAATGTACAATAATATATAACATAATTTGAGTATCAAATAATTTCACCTGACGATGTCGGTACCCTAGAAAATGAGTAAAAACAGTGAAGATTTCTTTTTTTTATTTTTATTTATTGAGGTTATCTTCAACTATCAATAATTCAATTTTATATCATTCTGCGTATTCTGGTTCTGTCCGACTCTTACACAAATTTTGAGAGCTGGGTTTTAAAGTTCTTCAAAGAAGTTTCATCGATTATTCTTTATGGTAGATGACTGAGTAATCTCGGTGCCAAATAGGATTAACTTTTTTGACCTCTTGTTTAGATGCTATTGGTGTACAATATATATTCTTTCATCTGGTCGAGTATCTGTGGTTCTGAGTAGTAAGTTCATTTTCCAATCCAAACCATCCAATATCTGTGCTTCAGTATAGAGTAGAGAGCTTGGATATCTTGAAGGTTTGTTGAGTATCATTAGGAGGAATTGCCTTTGAGAGATCTCGAGGGCATGTAGGCAACTTCCAAATATTTATTTTCAATAAATGAAACAGTTTTCGGGAATGTGGACTTTCGAAAACCGTTTCATTTATTAATAACATGGATGAAAATATCGAACCAAATTTATTTTCAATATTAGGTACATGTTTCAGTTCCTGTCGGTTATTATAAAGTCAAATTGGCGAATACGTCTCTGTATTTCATTCGAGTTCTTTTTAATAGAAATAAATCACTACCGTTTCCATATTTTATATCAGGCGCATATTGAAAATGAGTTAACAATCTCTATGTTAATGTGAAAATCGATCATACGTGGCTACTGTCGTTCCTCCACTTTCTCTAATTATTGGTAACAGAAGACAAACGATGATAGCTTACAGGTTGTAACGGCCTCTGTAAACATCAGTTACTGGAATGATTATTCACATTCCAAATAGAGTGCCAATTTCGCAATCCTTCTAATCTACGGAGAAATATGCCATATTAGTAGTTTTCAAGTCAATCAGTCGAAGGTGAGATTATATTTCTTGTTCTAAACTATTCAATGTTGTTTTCATTCTGATTAGTTAGTGAAAAATGGTTGAGCTCAATAAGTAAGAAACATAACTTATTCTCACTCGGGAACGAAAGTTTGATTCAAAGAAGCACCAATAACAGAGCACGGATGACACGTGTCGATCAAACGGTCAGCTTTGTTCAATTCGTTGGAATCTGCAAGTTGAGCGGAGTTTTTTAGGACGCATATACTCTGCGTATGCGTCCGACACCGGATATAATTTGATCTTGCTATAGACTATATGAGAAACAGTCTAAATCAGGGTGAGCAACCTTTTGTATCAATGGGCCAATCGAAATTTAGAAATTTGTTGGAGAGCCGCATACAAAATAACACATCTGAATGAATTATTGAATCATATATATTTAATAAACATAAAACAAAATACACATTATACATATAATAGAAAATTTGAAGAGAAACGAAACACTCTATAAAATGTAATATATATAAAAAATAACCAGAAATCAAGAAAACATTGGAATTTTAATATAAAATTTGACTGTTTCTTCGCTACAAGTTGGTCAATATTAGCCAGTATTTCTGACACGGCTGCATGAATGCAGCTCTTCAATCGGGTATCGCTCAGTCTTGGTCGGTACAGTTTTCAATTATCTTCATTTTTGAAAATAGTTGTTCACAAACATATGTACAGAGACATAAGTTTGCTTTGCATTCTTCGTCAAAAGTGGAAATTTTTTAGGGCTCACATAAAGTTTATAAAAATTATCGACGGTCACTAATAAAAGTTAATTTTTTAGATCTGTATTGTTCTGCATGTGTATTAGTTCCATTTGCAGTTATTCTGAAACTGTATTCACGTTTATGTCGAATGGAGTTGAAAATATTTTTATGGAAACCACAGTCCCCTCGACTTTAAACATTTAAATCGTACTTGGACTTGGCTTACTAAGATATCTATATATTCAACATATTTTTGACAACTAGGCGCCTTTTCTTTCACTAAATATTGGAAATGTTTTCGGTCAAGTGCTCAATTCTTCTGGTAATTGTACATCTAGACAAACTGATATTTGAAATAGTATTTGCCTTTTCAGGAAATGCTATTTCGGCAACTGCAGTTAGACATTCCTTTATCAACTCCCCATCCGCAAAGGGTTTCATTTTTTTTGCCAGTATTTGACTTACAACAAAACTAGCCTTCACTGCCGTGTCCGAAGAAGTAGTAAAATTTTTGAAAATTGTCTGTTGATTTAGTAAGCTTTTGTGCATTTCGTTAAATTTATCTATCCGCATTTGGCCATGTAAATCTTTATATTGTGGTTCGTGTTTTGTTTCATTATGTCTTTTAATATTATATTCTTTTATTGTTGATATAGACTCACTGCATATCAAACAAACAGCTTTGTCTATGACAGTAAAAAAATAATCAAATTTCCACTTTTCCTGAAAATGCCTATGCTCTTCTGCAACTTTCCGTTTTTTCGTTTGCTTTGCAGACATGCTATAGATAAGAAATTTGAAAATTGTAATAATTTGTTGAACAAATGTATTAAAAAAATAATTACCTATTTGTTAATAATGAAACTGCACAAGATAAATAAAATAGGTCCTAAAATTGCTTATTTACTGCTTGTCAATTCAAATGTTTATGAGAAGCAAAGGAAAAAGGAAGAAGAAGGAAAAATACGTAAATAGAACAGCATGCCTCCCCTCCACCATGACTTCTTCCTCGCTGAGAGGGAGACGCTACCCACGTGCTCTACGCATTCGCATTGCATGTTTGAACAAGTTGTCGGCAAGTGAGTGAGCCGTCTCAAAATGCCATATCATTGTGGTATCGATCATTATGATATATATTCAACTTATAAATTATCAAGTGACAGGTAAAAAATTAAGGATATCAACAAAATAATAATAATATTTTGCAACAATTTTGCAAATGCTTGGCGGCCTGCGGGGTATATATATTATATATATATATATATATATATATATATATATACATATATATATATATATATATATATATATATATATATATATATAAATATATATATATATATATAAATATATATAAAATATATATATATATATATATATATATATATATATATATATATATATATATATATATATATATATATATATATATATATATATATATATATATATAATTATTTATTTGAATTATTGTTGCCTGTGAACTATTTTTAACTTTTTGATAATTATTAGCAATAACAGGCTTGGTGAATCTCAAAAAACTCGATTTTATCAAAAAGTTGACGTTTCCCACGACATTCGTGGCTTTTTCTGAACTTTTGAAAAATTGAAATTTCTTTGACATTTATTGATTTGAAAAAAATTGAGTAGTTAAAAAAGACTACTATGTTTCATCGAAATTTTTCGGCTGTGGCCGTTCTCTGTTATTTATTACGTGCTATTCAGTCCAATATTAACATTCAAATCTGTTATTATTAGATGGTATGGGAAACCACAGAAACCTTTACCCACGTAATGTTCGAAATAGGTTCAAATTATTTTGATTTTGAAAAGTCAAAGAATAGGGTACTATTTATCTTTTTTTCAATAATTTTTTATTGACGGTTGTGGCCGTCTTCAGTTATCAATCACGTGCTATTTAGTCCAATATCAACAGTCAGGTCTGTTGATATTAGATGGGAAGGGAACCACAGAAACCTTCACCCACGTAATGTAAAATAGGTTTAAAATATTTGATTGTTGTCTTTAAAAATACATTACTTGTAATTTTGGAGATCACATGTTCTAAGCTATACTTTCTCTTTAGAAAAATTGAAAATTCTAGATGTTTAGATTTTGTCTAAGAAGATGAGTTGTTATGGTTAGAGTTTGTTTGTTGAATTATTTTGTTTTGATTTATGTTGTTTCTTAGAAAAATTAAAGAATTAAATCTGCGTATATTGAACTTAAATGTTTCATATCTGTGCTATGGTTTACGATTTTATTTAATTGTTTTGAGTATGTAACATTTCTAAAAAAAACGCATAGAAATTTAAATAAAAACGTAAATGATAGAACAGATATAAAAAATTTAAGTTCAATATACGCAGGTTTAATTCTTTAATTTTTCTAAGAAACAACATAAATCAAAACAAAATAATTCAACAAACAAACTCTAACCATAACAACTCATTTTCTTAGACAAAATCTAAACTTCTAGAATTTTCAATTTTTCTAAAAAGAAAGTATAGTTTAGAACATGTGATCTCCAAAATTAAAAGTAATGTCTTTTTAAAGACAACAATCAAATATTTTAAACCTATTTTGTACATTACGTGGATGAAGGTTTCTGTGGTTCCCTTCCCATCTAATATCAACAGACCTGACTGTTGATATTGGACTAAATAGCACGTAATTAATAACTGAAGACGGCCACAGCCGTAATAAAAAATTTTTGAAAAAAAGATAAATAGTACCCTATTCTTTGACTTTTCAAAATCAAAATAATTTGAACCTATTTCGAACATTACGTGGGTAAAGGTTTCTGTGGTTTCCTTTACCATCTAATAATAACAGATTTGAATGTTAATATTGGACAGAATATCACATAATAAATAACAGAGAACGGCCTCAGCCGAAAAATTTTGATGAAACATAGTAGTCTTTTTTAACTATTCAAATTTTTTCAAATCAATAAATGTCAAAATCAAAAAGTTATATATATATATATATATATATATATATATATATATATATATATATATATATATATATATATATATTATATTATATATATATATATATATATATAATATATATATATATATATATACATATATATATATATATATATATATATATATATATATATATATATATATATATTATATATATATATATATATATATATATATATATATATATATATATATATATATATATATATATATATATATGTTCGTTTGTATGTGCTTATGTATTTTAGCGGTGTTTACACGATAACGGGCGCAATTATGAAGCAATAGGTTTGAAAGTTTGTAAATAGGTAGTTTCGTATGATATCTTGGATGGGATTGTTTCTGGTTCCAACTGGTTGGGGGGTTGACTCCCCTGGGGGCAAAATAAATCTTGTTCACACGATAATGAGCGCAATTTTGAAGCAATAAGGTTGAAAGTTTGTAAATAGGTAATTTCGTATGATGTCTTGGATGGTATCGATTTTGGTTCGAATTGGTTGGGGGATTGACCTCCTAGGGGAAGAAATAAATCTTGTTTACATGATAAAGAGCGTAATTTTGGAGCAATAGTATTGAAAGTTTGTGAGTAGGTAGTTTCGTGTGATAAATTGAATAGAATAGGTGTTAATGCGAATTGGTTGGGGGGTTGACCGCCCAGGGAAATGAATCTTGTTTACACGATAGAGGGCGCAATTTTGGTACCATAGGGTTGAAACTTTATAGGTAGGTAGTTTCGTACGATATCTTGGATGCTATTTATTTCTATATGAATTGATTGTAGGGTTGACCCCCCGGAGGAGGAAATAAATCTTGTTTACACGATAAAGGGAGCAATTTTATAAAAATAGAGTTGAAAGTTTGTAAGTACGTAGTTTCGTATGATACCTTGGATGTGATTGGTTTTGGTACGAATTGGTTGGGGGTTGATCCCCCGAGGAGGAAATAAATATTGTATGGTTGGAGGGTTGACCCCTGGAGGAGGAAATAAATCTTGTTTACACGATAAAGGGAGCAATTTTATAAAAATAGAGTTGAAAGTTTGTAAGTACGTAGTTTCGTATGATACCTTGGATGTGATTGGTTTTTGTACAAATTGGTTGGGGGGTTGATCCCCGGGGAGGAATTAAATATTGTTTGCACATTAGGGGGCACATTTTTTTTTATTTGGAAAAAGAATCATAATTCAATGAATATTTTTTTTAACTGGATACGTTATGAAAACCTGCTTTTCTAATGCAGGTCGGTGCGATAGAGTTTTCAGAATAATGTCGGAATGAAGTGTTTTAAATAATATAAAATCAATTTGCAACCAAGAAAATTCAATTACGGAATATGCCTATAAAGATAGCAATAAATGTTTGGCTACGATTCTCACCAAATTGAAAGAGAGGTGAAACACATCAAATGGTGTGACGTTTCGATAAAAAATTTAAGCTCTGCTAGCTCGTCAGAGTGTATTGTGAGATACACATATCAATCAGCTAAAAAATACATATATCGTAGAGTTTTTAAATGATGACCGTAAATAATACTGTTATTATACAGGGTGTAAAAAGTATAAGTGCAATTATTCTATTGTGCTATAGGAGAGGTTAAAACAAGAAAAAAAGTCATATTACATGTGGTCGAAACTCCTTTGTTTTCAAGATACAGGGTGTCAAAAAGCGTGATTTTTTTAAGATTTTTTGTTGAAACCTGTTTAAAAACACACAAGAAAAACATGATATTTTTTATAATCATACCTCATAATAAGGCAAGTAATTGAGCAACTCTTTGTTGGACTTACGTCAGGAGTAGAAAGGGTTCAAGTAGGCACCTTCGAAACTATTTCGAGTCTATTTCCCAAAAAAAGGCAAAGGCAATAAATTCTAATAAACGGAACGCGAAATCGCACTAACAATAAACTAAAATTAATTAAAAAAAAACGAAGTTGCTATTTTGTCTTCTTCAAAAGTTTTTGATCTATATCTTGTTTGTTATTGTGTGGTCTATGTTAAGTAAATTTTGGAAAATAATCAAATTAGGAAATTAGAAATATTGCTCTTGTTCAATGAACTAATAAAAAAGGTGTTGAAAATCGGCTTATCTCTTCAAATTTACTTCTTGACATCTTCCTCATTTAAATATAATCTATTTTATCTTAAGCTGTTTTTAATTTTTGGTAGTATGTACTAACAGCCCTAGTAATATTCAAGTATGCACTCACTTCCTAATTAAAATTTAAAAAACTTATCTGAGTAACATACGATTATTTCCTTATGGCGTTCTTTCATTTGCAATGCTTAGTATGGGTCGAAGGCCACCTTTGCAGTTGTGTAGTAAAGAATGTCATCATTTAAACAGCGTTAATATAGTTGGATTGCTTAGTGTGGTACAGCGGCGAGCTTAGCTGTACCGTAGTGAACAATGTATTCACGCTCCAGCGAGAAATACTAGTGCTAACCACCCACTACTACTCCTCAGTCCGCCTCGAGAATTATAAATCGACTATTTGATACAGGGCCATGCGATTTTTTCAATACAAAATGACGAATGCGCTTAACCAGCTACCAGGCCACGAGTTCCGCGAAATACATTTTTACAGAAACAACACAGTTGTCTTTTAAAATTCTTTCACATAAAAACCTTCTACATGAAAAAACACTATAATGTGCCAAGTTTGGATATGATCGGTTAAATAATGCTGAAGTTAAGCGCTCTCCTAAATATATACTGACATTCAGTTTCATATAGGGGAGGAGTGGCATGAAGGAGTCAGGTTTTGAAAGAGCCACTTACATTATTTTGGTAGTTTATGATCGGATTTTGTTGGTAATTTTATTTTTAAGTGGCAACACTGATTTCCCGTCACCCACAAACATTTGACAGTCCGTCGAAACCAACGGACGCTGGCATATCCAGTCAAAGTTTTTAGCTCTAAAAAGTAGATATTTATTTTGCTTCAGTTAACTTGTTTTTTGGTATTTTATTGTAAATAAATACCGGTAAATGCATGAAAACTATGCCGCAAAAGTTTTGATATTGTTTTTATTCTAAAGGTTAAATTTTTTCAAAGAATAAGTTATGAAAGAGCCGGGTGATTGGGCCTTGAAACAGCTGGATCTTTCATAACCGGCTCTTTCTTAGCCCGGGATTTGAATTGAGTAAATAATATAAAATATTAATAAATATGCATTTTCTCTCATATTACATTATTATTACCATCTAGGCAACAAATTATATCATCGGAAATGATGAGACCACTTTCTAAAGCAGGGCCAAGGCAAAGCACGACGCGCTCTATGTCTACCGTCGTGACTGTCACTCCCGAAAAGAAAAACTTATAAGAGAAAGAGGTTAATGAAAAGAAACCAAAAATTATTATTAAAAAAAATTACCACAAAATAGTCCATAAAAACCCTCAATAAAAACTCCGTAATGCAAGATGATTGAATCGTAATGACTATCGTATTTGCTGAAGTGAGAAAAAAGGTTGCTCGGAGCAGAAAAAACTCAAAAACAAATGAAAATAGCGATGATTATATGAAGACAGTAATCAAGATTGCAGTTCCAGTGCAAAATTTGAATTGATTGGGCCCAAGAATTTTTTTTTGCATACATGTTTCTAATTTTTAAAAAACTACATTTTATACTCCAAAGTTCCATAAAAGTCTGAATATATAATAGGTATGACAGAATATTATTTTAATATTGAAGCGTTTGTTAGAAATACTTAAAATGACTGATAGAATCAAAAAATTTCATTAGTTTTTAAAAAAGATTTATTAGAATTGTCTTCCTGTTTTTTTGTAATAGTGCAATTATTATTATTTTGCATAATTTTCACAATTACACTTCATAACACATACTGGGTCTTTCATAAGTTTTAGTAGCTCTTTCAATACCGAAATGTGATGAAAGAGCCAAGACACATTTTTTCAAAATGAATATTTCGTTGATTTTTTCATATTGTTAAAGGTTTTTTCGTGCGAAATTATCTACTTAAATAAATGAATAATAATTGAAGAAAAAAAATCATCATTCCTTCCATCAAAAGTATATTTTTTTGCTCAGTTCGTTAAACTGGCTCGTTCATGCCACTTCTCCCCTATGAGATTTAAGTTCTGTCATGAATATTATGTTTGATTTTAACGATTACTATAATTTAATCTATGATGCAGCGTTTTACCACTCGGTGGATTCATCAAAAATAATTAAATAGCAAAATCTTGAAAACACAAATTATATGAATTTTAAAAGACAAAACGATAACAATAAGAAATTAAATACCTAATGTGTAGATAATCCTTTGAAATAACTTGCTCAAATTACATCAGATGTTGCATTTATTTAGCTGGGAGGAATTATTTGTGTCTTGTTTATTTAATAAGTTCCATAACTTATTATAGGTATCTGTTAATTTTTAGGGCTTACCAAAAGTTCAATTTCAATCCTCTACTATCTTTATTTAAAATATCAAAATCTGTAGTGAATGAATGAGTCTCATCTAATGAATGATTCGAATAATTAGACTATGTTGCTAGGCGTGCGCGTCAGCTGTATTCGCATGCTTGTGTGTTCATAGTAAGATACAGTATATAAAGATATGAATATATCAAAAATATTATTATAGATAACATGTGATTTTGAAATGCAGAATGAATTATAATTTTTACAAATAATTCACTATATAGTATTAGTAGAAATCTGTTTAATTCAACAAAGAATTGAACATGTTTTCACCAAATCGCCGTTTCATTAAGCATTGAAATAAATCCAAACATCCTTAGTCCCTGAGAAAATAACCATTTCTTTTGAATTTAAACTCAAAGTGCTATTTTTCCACATTGTCCAAGTCAATATTTACAAGAATTTTTATCCTCAATAAATCGCACTTGACTGGACGTATCTCCGTCTTTACAATCTTCTTTTGTACTTTTGTAGCAAAATTTTGAATTATGCATTCTTAAACGTCAAAACTTCCTACGAAAAGAATAATATGGTTGACCTTACGACCAGTCAGAAGCCATTAATGAAATATACAGGTAACCAGGGATGTATAAGAGTATGTCCTGAATTTTTATCGATAAATGCGTTATTCGGAAAATAATAGACTATCAAAAATCAACATTTTAATTTCATATATCACGATATAGATAATATCACAAGAGCATCGAAAATAATCGATTATACTTCCGAGTCACGAGATGTATTTTGCGAAACATCCAAGAGAGCGCAGCTCGAGTTTTGTTTCAAGAAAATACGTCGAGTGACGAGGTTAGTATAACTATTATTTTCAATTGCTCGAGTGGTATTCGTGACGATTATATAACGAATAAAAAATATTGATTTTTTTTAACAAACGTCTAAACATCGTCAATATAAAACATTCACATTTTGACACGAGGCGAAACACCAAAACGATTATATCACGTCGTCAAGGGTATATTCACTCATCAATACGCGGTAGTTATGCAAAATTCACGGATTCTATTGGCTTATTCATACATGAGTTATATAATCGAGATTATATATATATATATATATATATATATATATATATATACAGAGTGTCCCACCGGGAAAGAACGCGATCTTTATATGGAAAACTACACATAGGAAAATTTTACAGTATACTAATGTCGATAGGGCCAACTCGACTAAAATATTTTCAAGATGGTGGCACTTTCGGTTATACCGGAAGTAGATACCAACTTGCCTATTTTAAAATGGACACCCTATATATTAATACATTTTTGGATTCTACGAAAGATTCTAGGCTGATTTTATGTATTATGTCCTATACCTAAGTCTTATTAGCCTTTTTGACATATTTAAGTTTTTATGTCAAAAATGACGATTGCAAGCCCTAACATAATTATCAATTTTTCTTATGAGGAAGCCCTTTTCACTCACTTTGGGTTGAGTTGCTCATTGAAAAGGATCTACTTTAATAGATTTTGTATATTATTATATAGCTAATCATACAGAGTGTTAAAGAATAAGATCTAAAATGAGATTGAGAAAACTGACAAAAATCAATTTTTTCAAATGGAAATCCCCCAGTTTTCTTATTTTGTAGTATTTAGCATTCAAAAAGAAGGTAACTTTGTATGAGGTTATCTATACCTAAAATTTGAAGTTTTCGAAATATTGCCAATTTAATATTTTCATATGGCGATTTTGCATTTAATCGTTAAACAATTAGATCTAGGATAGCCACGATCGTATTTGACATTTCAAATCATCGTAATGGCACCCTGGTTAAATTACCCAAACGAAAATTATTTAAACTTATTTATTATTTATGGACAATGTGATAAAGTTATTTCAAGATAATGTGATAAAAAGAGCCACCCATGAACAATTGCTGCTTAGATGCGAAAAATGTTTAGAAGTTCAAGGACACCAATTCGAACATTTACTTAAATAATTAGAAATTAACATTTTTATTTCCAAT
The DNA here is from genome assembly GCA_030704885.1 of Cynegetis impunctata. Taxonomy (NCBI): domain Eukaryota; kingdom Metazoa; phylum Arthropoda; class Insecta; order Coleoptera; family Coccinellidae; genus Cynegetis; species Cynegetis impunctata. The sequence goes on along the minus strand of JARQZK010005088.1, from coordinate 205,435 downwards.
TTCGATATCAATATTTTCATTTACAATAACTAGTTTATTTCTGTATACTTTTCATTTTCGGATTCAAAGTTATTCAAACTTTCTATCATTCTTCTAATAGTATATGGTGATGGTTTTTGTTTTTGAGGATATCGTGTCACAAACGTATCACATGTTCAAAATAGAAAAATTTTCTTGTGACCGAAGTAGTATGAATTCAAAGAATTCCATTCTTCTTGGAAAATCAGTTCCATTTAAATGCACTAATGCAAATATGGATAGCATAGGGTTGATATTTGTGTTTCCGTAAAATTCTTAGAACTGATGATTTCGATAAGCCTGATTCTAATGCTTCCTGCCTTGAAGATTTTGTTGTATATGCTTCAAAATATCCCAAAACTGCTATTTCAATATTTTCATTATAAACTTGTTTTTTTTTGTACACTTTTGCCTTTACGGATCAAAAGTTCTTGAAGTTTTCTATAATTCGTTTAACAGTGTTTGCTGATGGTCTTTGTTTATGAGGATATCGGATCGCAAATGTATCACATCTTCTTGGAATAACTTTATCACATAAATGATGAATAAGTTTAAATAATGTTCGTTTGTATAATTTAACCGGGGTGCTATTACGATTATTTGAAATGTCAAATATACGATAGTTGCTATCCTAGATCTAATTGTTTAACGATTAAATGCAAAATCGCCATATAAAAATATTAAAATGGCAATATTTCGAAAACTTCAAATTTTAGGTATAGATAACCTCATACAAAATTACCTTCTTTTTAAATACTAAATACTACAAAATAAAAAAAATGGGTGGTTTCCATTTGAAGAAATTGATTTATGTCAGTTTTCTCAATCTCATTTTAGATCTTATTTTCTGAACACTCTGTATGATAAGTTATATAATATTATACAAAATCTATTAAAATAGGTCCTTTTCAACCAGCAACTCAACCCAGAGTAAGCGAAAAGGGCTTCCTTATAGGAAGAATTGCAATCGTCATTTTTGACATAAAAACTTGAATATGTCAAAAACGCTTAGACTTAGGTATAGAACATAATACATAAAATCTGCCTAGAATCTTGCGTAGAATCCAAAAATGTATTAATATATAGGGTATCCAATTTAAGATAAGCAAGTTGGTATCTACTTCCGGTATAATCGGAAATACCACCATCTTGAAAATATTTTAGTCGAGTTGGCCCTATCGACATTTAGTATACTGTCAAATTTTCAAAATTTTCCTATGTGTAGTTTTCCATATACAGATCGCGTTCTTTCCCGGTGGGACACCCTATATATATATATATATATATATATATATATATATATATATATATATATATATATATATATATATATATATATATATATAAATTTGGTCCAAATTTTGGTAAATACAATCTAAGTTTTTTAATTTTCAAACTTTGTGGAAAGAAGAAGCTAGTTGTTGCATAATCGGTGGCAAAAGATGTGGAAATTAATTTTGAACAACATTATCAAATTTTATGTTTCCAGAGCCTTTTGAAGGGTATATATGATGCTAAAATGAACCGGTTCTGAAGGATTTTTCATTTTGTTCATTCCCAGATCTCCTGAAAGTTGAAATGGAGGATTAAAAAGTTTTACTTGGATTGAATTGATATAAAGGATTTTCCTAAAATAGAATATTTTTATTTCTAATAATCAGCCTACGATTTGAGTAAATTCAGGAAAGAAGTTGAATCTCCTCATTTCCCAATCTCAATATGAATTTGATTCATATATATATATATATATATATATATATATATATATAATTATATATATATCATTATATATATAAATATATATATATATATATATTTATATTTATATATATATATATATATATATATATATATATATATTTTTATATATATATATATATATATATATATATATATATATATATATATATATATATATATATATATATATATATATATATATATATATGTCTGTGTGTGTGTTAATAATTTAATTCATCAATAAAACCAAGCCATTTGTCATGTAAAATTTATAGTGAAAACTTTAGTTATAGATGTTTCCACACAATGTGATATTATAAAACCAACTTTTTTCCTACTTACCCACATATAGAAATTGATATGCTAATTTCGTATTTTTGTTACAGGTACTGACTGTTTGAAATCGGTTTCACTCAACTAAATGAAAAGAGTTGAAAAAGAGGCAGGTAATAATATTCAAAATATTTACAGAAAACCATTTTGGTTCAATATCAAATTTGGTGGGTTTTATATCCTACGATACGATATAATATGTATATTTTTGTCATCCCTGGCAGGTATTTCGAGAATCTTACATCATGCGCCCGATTCGCCGATAGAAGATTATATTGTATCGGATGGGTCGAAATAGGCCGTTATTGTTGTCGAATAATTTATCGCCTTTATAAGTGAGCATATAGCCAGCAGCTCGGTGACGGCATGGCGTGCCGCCGCGTTCATTGTTTGCGACCGGATTTTTTCTGATCTTACTCTCTCCCAGCAACTGATTTATCTCCACCTCCGCATTTGTTCTCCTCTTCGCCTGAAGATATTTCGCTGAAATATTATGAAGGAGACCGCGGGGATGACCGATGGCCCGATAGTCGGCGATTGGCATTTGGACTACGTTAACGTCCAAAGTTAACATTGGATGCAATATCTATCATTAGCAATAACACGCCATTTGAGTCCGATAACCGATTCTGAGAAAAGTTGACATTTCATTATGAAAATCTTGACTTTCCCAAATAATTCAAATAATCAGAATTATTTTGGCATTTATGTACTTTAGGACACTCGAAAAGTCAAAACACGGACAACTATGTTTTACTACATTTGATATGAGATGGTTAGAGAAATAACAGAAAACCTTACCCACGTAATTATAATAGTAGGATTTATAGGCTTTTCAAAATTCCGTTGTCGGAAGCTAATTTTCGAAAGGAATTGCATATAATTAAACAAATGGATGTAAATAATAGTTATTTACCGAATATGATCGACAGCCTCATTCAGAGGAAAAAATACAAAATGGCAATTTCAGAAGTTTACCCACTTATATCCGAGAATAGTACAGTATTTAACAGTTAAACATACTTGGGCAAACCTTCTGAAAACCTGAAATTGTTTTTTCATAACCAAAATTTCATATAAAACAATAGCATTGGAAAATTGATTAAAAACAACAAATCAAAAATTCATAGAGGTGAACGTACTGGCGTTTATAGACTCGACTGTAACGATTTGAAAAATTCTATATAGGACGTACAATTAGAAATTTTAAAACACGAATACACGAACACCAACGTAACTATATTAAACAGAAAACTCTAATTATGCGTGTCATCTTATTCAAGAAAACCATACCTTTAATCACAATTATAATATATTACAATTAGAAAATAGTCTCCATAAAACGAACTGTTGGGAATCCCTATACATCAATGAATATAAAAATTCCGGTTACCTAGTTAACGACCAGATTGAAGTAAACCCTTCTCCTCTACTTAATCTGTTCAATGTACCTACTAATAACCTACTAATGAATTGCTTATTGCTATTTAGTTTCTCTAGTAACCCCTCCGTTATATTCAATTTTCGTATTAACAGATTGTTTTGTAATACCATAGTTTAGTACAAGATGAAGTCAATATTATGACGTTTACTCAATAGATTTATATTCCAACCTGTGAAAAGTTAGTTTTTTTATTTATTTATAAATGTATATATATATATATATATATATATATATATATATATATATATATATATATATATATATATATATATATATATATGTTTCATTGAATTTCTTGCTGCTATTTCCACTTTCAGTCCACAATCAGTTCTGCTAATATTAGATGGAAAGGGAAACTACAGAAACACTTACCCACATAATGTACGAAATAGGTTCTTATCTTAATAATTTGCTTTAAGGACGAATTTATGAATTTTTGAAAAATCGAAGAAGCAAAATGAGAAAAGTACCTATTATTCAAATCTCTTGCTGCTGTTGGCGTATTCAGTTACTAATTACGTGCTATTCAGTCCATCAGCCGTCAGGTCTGTTGAAATTAGATGGCAAAGGAAACCACAGAAACCCTTGCCCATATAATTTACAGAACAGGTTCTTAATCATTTGATTGAAGGAAGAATTTATAAAATTTCGAACAAATGAATAGCAAAAATATAAAAACTAGCTATGTTTTATCAAATTTCTTGCGGATGTGATAGTCTTTAGTTACTTATTACGTACTATTCAGTCCAATATTAGCATTCAAGTCTGCTATTATTAGATTTCAAGAGAAACCCCAGAAGCCATTACCCGCGTAATGTAAAAAATTGGTTCTTGATTATTTGATTCAAGGATTTGTCCTTGAGAAGACTGTTAATTTCGACTTTGTTCAATATTATACCTATTCTAGAAAAAAATTATGTTGTGTATGTAAGTTATGGTTATTTGGATATTCTGAAGATGAGGATAGTGTTGAAAAAATTGACTCTGTATTTGAATTGATCTATTGGAAAAAAGGGGGGTTAGTTGAGTGAATGTTCTCGATGAATTTTTATTGTTTGTGCTTTAGTTTTTTGAATTACTTGTTGTATTTTGAAAATGTTGTTTGTTGGAAAAATTGTATCTTTATATATTGTACTTATATCAGTACTATCATTTCTAATATATCGGTCAATATATTGTGCCAATAATTCATTTGATACGACCGTAGTAATATGGTTTTTTTCGATAATTTATCAAAATGTGTGTAAAATATTCAAACTTTGTGTATATAATTGTAAAATTGAAATCTTCATATTTTACTTAAATTTTATTTGATATCAGTTATATTTTGATAAGTGATAACATATACCGTAATTTCATAGAAATAATTATTACTGACTTCGGATAGATTGTATGTATGCTGAGCATATAATCTCTAAGCTAAAGTTCTGGAACACAAAAATAATAATTATTTCATTTATAAAGTGAAGTTGAGGTTGCGATCCTAATGATGAATTGAAAGCTGAGTTTGTTGGGTTTAGGATCGATTTAGAAATAAAACCACTTTATGTGATGGCCAACGTTTCGCAATATTTTTACTGCTTCTTCAGGGCCCTACGGTAACAAATAAATAAAGAATAATTACATACTTATAAAAGTAAAAAGTGTTTTTAGGCCCAACATTTTTTTCTTATCATATGAAATAAAAATTGAAAGTACTTACATTAAAATGTGATTTTACATGTCTACCTATTTTAGTGACTTGTAAAATCACATTGTGATGTAAGCACTTTTGGTTTTTACTTATATATTATAAAAAAAAAATGTTGCGCCTTAAAAAAACTTTTTACTTTCATAAGTATGTAATTATTTTTTATTTTTTCCTGTATCTGTTACCGTAGAGCCCTGAAGAAGCAATAAAAATATTGCGAAACGTTGGCCATCACAGAAGGTGGTTTCATTTCTAAATCGATCCCAAACCCAACAAACTCAGCTTTTATTTCATTTATATCATTTCAATGTCTCCATTTCATTTTCGAGATTTGAAATACTTCCATATATGTTATGACAAATATCCAGACAATTATGCTCTGAAAGAACAAAGATTGTTCTTCTCTTCAAAACTGTAGGTTTGGCAACTCTGAAAAACTCTTCATGTAAAAAGTACCGTAGTGATATTTGATTGACAATAGTCAAGTATTTATTCGAGCTTCAGATTAATTTCTCAAAAATTTTGATATATCGATTTTGTAATCGTTATCGACATCCCTACTTTGACTTGTGTAGAATATCGATAGCACACTACCTCGTCTGTGTCCTCTACACATTCCTACCATCGTTGTAGGCGTTACATCTCCCAATACATCGTCATTATTTGTCATTAACCGGTAGAAGAGCAGGGAAAAAAGCCTGTAAAGTTGTATATTGAGTATGTAATATGAACCAGTCGAATGAGTAATTGCCAGTAAACTTCATTCAGAAAACGAATCACGTTAATATACTGCCGGACATAAATGGATGATTTATGCTTATGAAGCCAGTAAATATGAGCAAATTGCTGGACTGGATGTGAGGTTATGTGTGGTGCGCTCCCTGTGAACGTATCCTGAGGGAATTCGGCATGGAAATTAGGAGGATTGTGTGAATAAATTTCTCCCAATGTACAATTATACTCCAATCATGTTGAAATACAAACATGATTTCATTATTCAAAGTGTGTCCCATATCTTCAGGTTCCCTCTGGGAATTTATTTCAGGAATATTTTATTATGGAAAAGTATATATACGACTTGGTAGTTCTATTTATTGAGGAATTTCAAAGTCACAAGAACGTTTCAACAAAGTTACAAATTTTCTAACGAATCGTTAACAGCTATTATTTCTAATCACAAACATATATAGTGTATATATGAATATATATATATATATATATATATATATATATATATATATATATATATATATATATATATATATATATATATATATATATATATATATATATATATATATATATATATATATATATATATATATATATATATATATATATATATATATATATATATATATATATATATATATATATATATATATATATATATATATATATATATATATATATATATATATATATATAAAGCAGATAAATCTTGAGGATGCAGTCAAAGTACTGGGCTGTTCTAAAGAAGGCTCTGTGTTATTATGTCAACGTTTCGAAAATCCTTTATTTTCTTTATCAAGACATCTACAAAGAAGGTTTACAATGCACAATTTTTAAAAAAAACAAATAGGTTAAAAACATTACTTACTCAACTTGAGGTTAGTAGTGGAAAGTCAACATCATCAATACACATAAAAGTCATCTCCACTGAAGTGGATAACATCCATTAGTAGTTTTAATCACTTATAAAAACAATTGACTGTAAAATTTCAAAATTGTTATAATATTTTCTTTCGGCAGACAAATTTCGGAAGGCATGCTTGTCTGTGAGAAGATTCAACCACAGAGTGAGAGGAAACAATTGAAAAATGAAAAATGAAAATTGACATCTCAAAGAAACAGGGTTACCAAGGGCCACACCAAAAACATGACCAACACAACTAGTTTGAAAGAATTTGACATCTGGTGCAGCGCTACTAACTCAACACTTACTGTAGTACTACTGAGGTGATGCCCCCAACCTAGATTCAAAATTAACTGTTATTTAGGGAAACTGGAGGGTTAAGTTCCAATTTCAAAATGTAATTATAAATATTACTCAGGTTGTTTAAATCAGTTTTTTTGTTCATACTGTTGGCGTCCCTCCCGATGAAAAACATTTCCTTGAAAAGTCTTTTTTGTAAATTATTCTCAGTACATAGTACTTCTACTTGATTATAGTCCATTAAATGTTTATTTTTGATTACATGTTCCGCAAGTGCACAGGTTGCCTTCTTGGTATTGCAATCACTTTTATGCGACGTTAAGCGTCCGGATAAAATTCTTGAAGTTTGTCCAATGTATGTCATGTCACATGTCTGACAAGGAATCCTATATACAACGTTGGATCTTTCTAATGTTTTTAATGGTGTTTTAGTTTTGGAAAACAGACTACCAGTAGTGGTGACGATTCGTTGAGCGAATTTAACATTTTCATTCTTAAACACACTTAGAAGTTTGGGTGTCAACGACTGAAAATATGGTAAAGAGCTGAAAAAAGAAATCACATTGGGTGCTACCTCCCCACCTTGTGAACCATTCATATTATCATTATTTAAGTTATTAAAATTGAGATTGTTGTTTGAAGAAACACTGATGTTGATTAGAGAGTTATTATCTATATTATTTCCACCTATGGAAGGAGAAATGTACAATAATTTATTCAAGAGTTTACAAGGATAAGAGTTTTCAAGAAGAATGCCCTTTAACTCCTTTAAAC
>JARQZK010005088.1:7500-192500 GCA_030704885.1 Cynegetis impunctata | reverse complement strand
AAAGGTATCGAATGACAACGGCCTGAAATGCACTGAGAGCTGCGCACGTTTGCTCTTAGTGTAATAAAAATAGCGTATATTTCAATCGATGATTTGGAGATGTTTAAGCATCGAGTTTTGTGTGGTTTTATGGTCATGGGTCTAACACTTCATACCCTAGTTGAAAGAACAATCAAAGTAATGAAAAAAGTCGACTGCAATTCCATCTACTGGCAAAGTCATGGCGTCAGTATTTTACGATGAGCGAAGCAAAGTTTTTATTGGTTATCTTCGAAACAAAAACGTGACAACTATCGCGATAAATACAACAATGAATTACAATTAAAATTCTCCCTATTCGTCAGGTTAAGTGCCTCGGGAATTATTCTCTAGTTCTATAATTGAAAATTTTTCAAATCTGAAGAGCTAGTTAGTGTGTATTTTGTGGAGCACAACGGATCCTATCATGAAGAGGGCATCGAATATATTGAAAATGCTAAAAGATGCGTATCAATGGCAAGTGTTGCTATTTTGAGAATTAAAGATTTTATTCATATTCATTTAAATTCTCTTTATCAAACAAAATACTTCAGTGTCACCGTATATTCAATTCATCGAAATATATCCTTGAAAATTGGGGTTGTGGTTTTGAAATATGACATTCTTTCTATAATTTAGGTGACATACACCCGTAACATGGCTTGATGATCTTGATATCCGAATGATCGATAAACTACTAGCAGCAATTCAAAACAATAAATTCTTCAATTAATCCGGATGCATCGCAGGGTCCCGCCACAATTAATATGAAGATAAACGAGCGTTTCATGAGCTCTTGAGATGCATCTCATAAATCGGTTATAACGAGTTCCTACAGCGAGAATGACTTTACTGTTTTATTTCTTGCATTTATACTAATTCCCAGTTTCACTACCCTCGTTTAAAAGTAATATTTTCATTAGAATATCTTCTTTCTGACTTCAATGCAGTTGATAATCGCTTTATTGAAAATATCAGTTTATATTAATAAGGTCGAATCAGTTTCGGTGCCTCGAGATTGTAGATGATCAGTTCTGGTTTTATGATTTTTCGTTGGATGTTTCAGGCGCCTAAGAATTGTCTGATACTGGTGTGTTTATATACTAATACGTAACGATAAAACTTGGTATTCTTTTTTTAGCATTTTACGCGCATGGATTAGTGCGAAATTTGGCATAGTTGAAGTTTATAAAGAGAAGGAGTGCAGAAAGCAAAATAATTTATATATAATGTATATTATAAATACATTAAACTATTTATTTTCATTTGTACACGCTAGCAGCTGACGTAATAGAACACAATTCGATAATAAACTTATAATTGATTCGGGGTTTCTGACTTTAGGGATTCCGATTATCTCATTTCAGCCGTCGATATGAGAAGAATCGTGGCTTGCAGGGACGTTTCGGACGCTTGGGGGTACTCTTCATGGCCGTGGAGGATTATTTTCGCGACCGTGGAGGGTAATTTTCGTGACCGTGGAGGGTAACTTTCGGGATCTCAGTGGTTTGATTTCTAGGAAATACAGAGAGATAGACTCTTTCACAAAATAACATCAATAGTAAACAGACTTTAAAATTTTATGAACTACGATCGAATTTCGACTACTAATTTAAGAAACTGTCTGACCGCGAATTTGATCGATGAAGATAAGTACAGAACAAGGAGATATTTGAAGAATTATTATTTCTGGAGTATTGAATTTTATCATTTGTTCATGTATTTCTTATTCACCATTATTGTGTGAACTAATGGGGAATACATCAACATCGGAAATCTTGTTGAATCTTGTGAACTATCGTAGCTAGTATTCTTGAAGAAATTATTTTTGAGGAATGGTCTGAATTATATGTATTATGTGTATATCTGGTGGCACGAGTGAATTGAGCTTATCGTGGAATAGATGAACAAAGAACATCTGGCGTAATAATGTCTGTAGAAGAGACACAAATCAGCAACCTTTCTCCGATTTTCGTTTGAAGGAAGCTGAGCGGTAAATAACGGGTCGTCTATTTAGAACACAGCTCTTATTTTGATTTATTGAAATAGTTGTGAGGAGTTCATAGGTGCACTAAATTATTAGATCCTCAGTTAGATATAACTGAAACATAAGATAATGCCTATACCTACTTGTAATTATTCGTATTTTTGCAGTATATTACAAGGAGTTATCGTACCATTCTTGTGAAAAAATTTGAGTGGTTCCAATCTACTGTATATAAATATTATAAATTTGATCTTAGGAGGTTAGGGTATCCGCACAACGCGCCTGGATGGTAGCCTGGATTGTCGCTGGTAGCCTAGCTGGTAGAGTTAAAACCGCTAGATACTCGCACGTCGAGCCGGTAGATGGTATCTGGTTATACGGAAATCAACCCGCGTAGTGTGCAGATGTGTGGTTGAAATGGATGATTTGAGTAGTGACAGTGATGATTTTTATTTATTAAAAAACAATGTTAAAAAGTGGTTCTTACAACAGAAATCTGAAAAAAAGGTTTACGGTACATTCTATTAATCAAAAAAGACAAGAATTTGGAGAATATGATCATTTATTCAAAGTGATTATTCCTATCGTTTCTTCTCGTATTTGAGAATTAAGCGGAAAACTTTTTAGGACAAACAGTCCGAAATTTTGCCACCCGATATAAAGAATAACAGCATTCTTTCAAATTAAATAAAGAAATTTCAAATTTTGCATTGTACAGTGTCGGTCATAGTAGGCATACAAAGCAAGGAGTTGAAAGATTATAATTACTGGTTTTATCGAATTTTAACCTATGTGAATGAAGAGCTTGCTAACAACATAAATTTATTCTAGAAGGGGTCAAATATTGGAGAATTCCGTACATCTGTTTGATCATTTAACGAATTGACTGGGTTATTTTTATTATATTTACATATTTCTATGTACTTTAAAATATTTGGTTCCTTACTTTTAGTAGATGTATGTGAAATGTTTATATTATAATTATGCCTGGAAAAGAGTGACTTGAAACTAGAAAGTTTTTCGCAAAATTTGAAATTTCTATATTTAATTTGAAAGAATGTTGTTATTCTTCATATCGGGTGGCAAAATTCGGACTGTTTGGCCTAGAAAGTTTTCCGCTTCATTCTCAAATACAAGAAGAAGCGATCGGGATAATCACATTGAATAAATGATAATAGCCCGGTCAATTTAAACATTCGAAGCTACATAAATTCCCATCGAGCTGAAAATCAGTAAGGTTGTTAAAAATATGATTAAAAATAAAATCTGAAAGTTCCCCATCTTTCCCCTGTATGAAAAAAAATTTATTCAAGGTCAAAGGTCAAAAAAATGAGTTTTTCACGATTTTTAACGAAACGGTAAGTTTTGTCATAAAAATATCTCAGACAAAAATTGTAGATCATAAAATAGTCTACAAAAAATGTATCAATACTTTTTTCCTACGAGCCACCGTTTTTGAGATATAACGATTCAAAAAGTTGTACAAGTTGCAATAGTCATAATATGCACACGTTTCCACGCCACCTATGAGGTATTGTACTTAGCGCGTTTTTTTTAACGTGGTTTCCCCCGTAGGCCTACTCCACCGGTCAGTTGTGATCCTATTTAATTTGAAACTATTGCAAAATTACGGAAATTCGATAAATTGGAAAAGATAAAAAGCGATGTAAATTAAAAAAGTGGTGAATTTTATTCGTCTGAATTGTAACCGGCAAACTCTTCTCGTTCTTCTTCTTGTTCTTCTTCATTCTGAGTGCAAGTAAATTGCGTCAATAGCGATGTATCCTCGTAGGAATCAAACGAATACTCCTCTGTTGGTGATTCAACATTGGAGCACGACCGGCCTTGACAGTTTGTACATGAGAACAAAACAGTCCGACTTTTTTGCAACCACATTTAGCACTGCATCCCTTTTTGCAGTTGCAAAAGATTGTGTTCAGCAGTTTTTCCGGTGCAGGTGGGAGTAAAGTTCGAACTGGTTCCAATGTATTGTCGACCAACTTCCAACCCCAGTCTGTAGGGTCTAGCTGATAACCAAGCCACACTTGAACTTGGTAATATACCCGAAGAAGATGTTGATGAGCAGCAGCTGAGGTTGGAGGAAGAGAAGCTAATTGAACTTGCTTTTTGTTCTTAGTGTTTTTAACGAAACATACATATCGATGCTTATATAAGCAGGTAGTTTTTTAGGAGCTCCGTACATACAAAGAAGAAAGCGGTTGCCGTTGGTGATAACTTCTTCTTGAGTAGAATTACTGTTTTTAAAAACTTCAGCACATTGAACAAAATCTAGTTTTTCAAACATTTTGAGAACTGTTGTTTTACCCCTCCTGTAAAATGCAGATGTCGTATCACAGCCAGTTATTGCGTGTAAAAATAGTTCGTGATTTTGACACTTTGCAAAAGTAGATAAACATTTTGATGAATATATTTCCGATTGATGTTGAGCTTTTCCTGGTTTTAAGAAAAAAATAGTATTTTCGGTTATTTTAAGTATAAATTACAATCACCGATAGAAAAATATTTCAACATATATAACAACTCTAGATAAGAGATGTATATACGTGGCGCACTCATGCATATTATGACGATTGCAACTTGTACAACTTTTTGAATCGTTATATCTCAAAAACGGTGGCTCGTAGGAAAAAAGTATTCATACATTTTTTGTAGATTATTTTATGATCTACAATTTTTGTCTGAAATATTTTTATGATAAAACTTACCGTTTCGTTGAAAATCGTGAAAAACTAATATTTTTGCCCTTTGACCTTGAATAAAATTTTTTCCATATAGGGGAAAGATGGGGAACTTTCAAATTTTATTTTTAATCATATTTTAAACAACCTTACTGATTTTCAGCTTGATGAGAATTTATGTACCTTCGCTCTCATTTTTAGGTCTAAATTGACCGGGCTATAATATTCTCCAAATTCTTGTCTTTTTTGATTAGTAGAATGTACCGTAAACCTTTTTTCAGATTTCTGTTGTAAGAACTACTTTGTAACATTGTTTTCTAATAAATAAAAATCATCACTGTCACTACTTAAATCATCCATTTCAACCACACATCTGCACACTACGCGGGTTAATTTTCGTATGACTAGCTACCGGCTCGACGTGCGAGTATGAAGCGGTTTTTAACTCTATCAGCTAGGCTACCAGCGCGTTGTGTGGATATCCTCATACCATCGTCGATCTCTTGAAACTGTCGAGTTAAATTTTGATTCATTTTCATGTTACCATTTCAGTAGAATTCCTCAATGAATAGATGATTTTTACGGGCTTGAATGCTTTATCTTATTAATAGATCTGTGAATAGCGCTATAAATCATCCGTGATCACGTACATTTTTTCAAATTATCAAATTCAAACCTTTCATTGTTAGTCTGCTGCAATTCACGATATGCGAGGGTTGAATTTTCAAGGCTCAGTAAACGGCGAACTATTTAAATAACAAGATTGCAATTACTACACCCCTATTTTATATCCCTACTGGGGTTACATCTTTTAGATTATTGCGATACGGCCCTCCCCTACAGTGGGACAACATTAATTATGTTCACCCCCAGTATGACATCTTATTTAGAGAATTTCAACTATGGACAGCAGTATTAAAGGGCATATGACGATTCTCCATGGCTTATCTAAATTAAATTTGAGCTTTCGATTTGTCACTGAGTCGGCGTCGAAAGCGTGTGCGTAAACGTTGTTGCAGCTTTATATTAAAACGGCTTCGTTTGAATCTGAGATAATTTCTGTAATTCTGCCGGGCCGTTCGTTTAATTTGAATTTTCTCTCATTCCCTTGAAAATAGATGATCACTTTTGTGATTACCAAACTCTCCTACTTACAAATGCAGACCAAAGGCTATCTACCACAACAACCATGAGTGGGTGGCAGTAGGTGGTTATAGAGAAAAGGCTACATGCTTATAAACACAAACACACACACACACACACACACACATATATATATATATATATATATATATATATATATATATATATATATATATATATATATATAATATAAAGTCATTTTCATTATATTCTTGAACCATTTTATTTATATTTAAAGAACAAAGTTAGTAGGATTTTTGGTTCAGTTCAACAATCTTACGATGATTGTTGAACTGAACCAAAAATCCTACTAACTTTGTTCTTTATATATATATATATATATATATATATATATATATATACATATAATTATTTAGTCAAATTGTTGTTGCTAGTGAACTATTTCTAATCATATGATATTTATTAGCAATAACAGGCGTGTTGAATCTCAAAATACTCGATTTTATTAAAAAGTTGACAAAGAAATTTCAATATTTTCAAAAATTTTGATAAAGCCACGAATGTCGTGGCGAAACGTCAACTTTTTAATAAAATCGAGTTTTTTAAGATTCAACAAGCCTGTTATTGCTAATAATTATCAAGAGGTTTTATATATATATATATATATATATATATATATATATATATATATATATATATATATATATATATATATATATATATATATATATATATATTATAGGGACGCTGATATGTATGGAAAAGGTCGATTATTTACTCAAGTAAGATAGCTAGCGAAAAATGTTAATATACAAAAGTTATAAGGTTTTTTAAAATCTATCACATTAAATAAAAATTAAGTATACAGGGTCAGTCAAAAAGTTCTGAAGAAATGAAATTGCTTTTTCTTTGATAGAACACCCTATATATTATACCATATTTCAATTCTGCTCGAAATTCTGAACAAAATTTACATAGCACAATATTTCCTAATTTCAACTGTTTTCGAGATATCGAATTTTGAATAAATTACCTTTCACTACTCTCAAATTTGTTGAAGAAAAATCACGAAATGATGGATATTCATTATGGAAGTCATACAAAGTGGAGTATGTGGATATGATTACAATTAATTATATTTTTACACAAAATAAAGAAGCATAATTGTTTAGGGTTGATAAAAATGCAGGAAACAAGTTGCAATAAATAACAAATTCTATTCAGTAAGGTGCTCAAAGTGTTTACCATTTACCTCCTGACAGTAATGAACTGACTGAACAAAGTTTTGTAGTGAATTTAAAATCATGTGAGGAGGAATGGTAGAAATTTCAAGTCTTATTATTTCTTTCAACTCTTAGATATTTGGCGGCCTATTTTTGTAGACTACATTTACCGTCAGGACGTAAATGGTAAAAACTTTGAGCATCTTATTAAATAGAATTTGTTGTTTATTACAACTTGTTTCCTACATTTTTATCAACCCTGAAAAATTACGCTTCTTTATTTCGTGTAAAAATATAATTAAATTGTAATCATATCCACATACTCCACTTTGTGTGACTTCCATCATGAATATCCATCATTTCGTGATTTTTCTTCAATAAATTTGAGAGTAGTAAAAGGTTATTTTCAAAATTCGATATCTCGAAAACGGTTGAATTTGGGAAATAATGTGCTATGTAAATTTTGTTCAGAATTTCAAGCAGAATTGAAATATGGTATAATATATAGGGTGTTTTATTAAAAAAAAAGCAATTGTATTTCTTCAGTACTTTTTGACTGACCCTATATGCTTAATTTTTATTTAGTGTGATAGATTTTAAAAAACCCTAAAACTTTTTTATCTTCACATTTTTTGCTAGCTATTCTACTTTAGTAAATAATCGACCGTTTCCATACATATCAGCGACCCTGTATATTATGTATATATATATATATATATATATATATATATATATATATATATATATTTATATGTATATATATATATATATATATATATTTATATGTATGTATATATATATATATATATATATATATTTATATGTATATATATATATATATATATATATATATATATATATAAATATATATATATATATATATATATATATATATATATATATATATATATATATATATATATATATATATAGTCGCAGGTTTTCAAGCTTTGTTAAGCTCTTCTTCTTAGTCCGCCGTCTCCTTCTGCAGGTTGGATATCCAACTGGCTATGATGGTGTGTGAAACCGCACGCCTGAATATTTCAATAGAGGTCCGTCCGAACCATCGACGCAGATCCTTGAGCCAAGAGTTCTGCCATCTTGCTAAGGATCTTTTGCCCTCGATTTTTCCTTGGATGACAAGTCGGGGGAAGTGTTAATCTGAATTGATCAATGGGTTAATAATTTGTATATTATAAAAATAAAGGAAAATGAGGGAAAATACGACCTCAGTCCGCAGCTTTGCGGTACAAGCGCTTTCCCAAATGTGATGTTTCACTTTTTAATTTAGATTAGATTTGTGTTAACCGATTTCTTGTAGTGAGAGCTACTTTGATGTTATATGGTTGTATTCAGAAATTTTAAAATGGATCTGTACATTTCTATTGTCAACTTTCGTTCTTACTCTCTTCGCGTTTTCCCAGGCCTTGCAAGAAATCCTTCGGAACTCGAACCGCGTCTGTTTACATCGTCGAACGGATGGAACTCCGAGCATTTGTGACACTCGAATAGGCTCTTGTCTTCTAAATTCGACTGTTATTCAACGGAAATCCTAATAAATCCGTCTTCGATCCCCGAGAGGGCGCGTTTTGGAACCCTCCTTTGGTCCGTGTTCATTCTATAGAGAAATTGGCTATTGAATCAACGGTTCACTAACTGTCAAAATAATCCTGCGAGTGATTACTTATGTAGATCTCCCCGCGTTCGCCCGAAAGCCGCATTATTTGCGTCCGTACGCCGAGACAGATTGGGTTCACTACGCGGGATAAAAAGAACAGGATTTCGTCCTTCCGCGTTTTCCTCAGTATTTAGAATTTCCCCGAAATTTCAATTAGACTGGGTTAAATTTAGCTGGATATTCTTTTAATGACGAGCAACTTAGTCTGCTCTCTCGCATCTCAGTTTTGATGATGTGGAAGTAAAATAATCATTTTGAAGGTCTTTTTTTTCCGAACATTCACACAAATTACTAATCTCTCTATTTGGCTCCTAGGAGCTGCGTAATGGTGTATACTCTTCTAAAAAAATATTTGCCAGAACTTTCTGATGCTGTAGCACTGCTAATGAAATGACACTTTGTCATGGAGTTTTTTGATATCGTCGGATAGGCCATGGCCTCTAGACAGGCGGAAGATGGTGCGCTTGGCCAGTATGGCACTTGGGTTGGCCCGATGGTCCAAAATTTTCATTTTGTGGATACTTTTCAGTAAAATGCTTGCTTTTTTTAAGACACAGCCCAGAGACTCGAACCCTACAAATTCAATCGACCATTGAAAACTGATTATACTTGTCGAATTTCTCCTATATTTAAAATAATTTTTGAGAGATTGGTGCCCGATTTCGCCAACCAGATTTGAGGAAGTTCCTACTTAAGTATTTCATACGATAGGAAATACCTGAATCGGATACTTACGCTGTATTTTATATCGACTCAAACAAGTTGGAAGATTCTTGAATTACAAATACAGGAAAATTCTACATAGTTTAGTCGAATCACACTTGAATTATGGCATTATTGGCAGGGGAGACGTATCAAAAACTCACCTGCATGCTCTTGAGGTCTCTCAAAAACGATTTCTTCGAATAATACTGAACAAACCTGCGAGATATTTAAGTAATTTGCTGTATTCGGAAACACAAATATTGGATATCAGAATATTATACATCGCTCAGATGGGATGCCAATTATACAAGAGCAATACTGAACATTACACTCCAAACCATCCATATGCGACAAGAACAAGGCACCACCATTGTGTTCAACTGGTTTCTAAATCAATTGGTCAGAGAAGCTATTGCTATCTAGCTCCAAAATTATGGAATTATTTACCAAAAGAAATTACTAATGAAACTTCTCTGAAACGCTTTAAAAAGCAACTAATATCATTTATAGGGAAAAACGACAGAGCCGATATTCATGAATTGATCGAAGGATGAACAACTATAAAAAAAAAATAAAATAATAAAAACAGTTAAAAGTTAACCTCTGCAAGTCTGGAATGTGCTGTTTTGTGCTTGTATTTGTCTGTACCATCTCACGGAACATTGGATTTCCATTATTGTAAATATTCGCCTATGTTGAGATATATTAATACTCATGTTCATGTATAATATATTATCTACAAATTTTTTTTATGTACATTTATTTAGCACTTTGTTTATTCCTATTTATTCATTTCTAGTTATCTTTATTGTGATTCCACAAACAAGTATGTATAATACTTCTGTGGATAGTCATGCTTATTCATATTCATGTTTATATTGATATTGTTTCAAATCTGATATTACTGTATTGATTTTTCTTACCAAGAATAAACGTCATCATTATTATTATTATTATTATTATTATTATTATTATTATTATTATTATTATTATATATATATATATATATATATATATATATATATATATATATTTATATATATATATATATATATATATATCATTGGGTGTCTATGAACTCGTGATCAAATGGCGGTAACGGATGCCATCCCGATCTTTTTTGTCATTTATTACTATAGCACTTTCAGATGTACAAAAGAAACTCTTCTGAAGAACTTTTCAGAAAAACGATGTGTATTTTTATAGGTTTTTCATACGCTGCTCTATAATATCGCTTCAGTTATGCTCACATAATGTGGCATTTTGGTCAAAAGAAACCTTGAAAGTTTGTTAGTTTTGTCAAATTTCTCCCATATATAAATGGTTTTGAAGATATTAAGAGGGATTGTGATTGGGAAAAATGGTGCGAGGGAGTCACTTCGTAAGGAATGCCAAGAGGTTTGCAACTAAACCAGGGGTGTGCAAATATGTGTACGGGTGTGCAACTTGAATCATAGCTTCATGGGTGTCGTGATTGAATGCCGAGACTGATGAAAAACACCCAGATCTTTTTTATCATTCACTAGAGCACTTCGAGTTTCACAAAAAAACTGCACAGGAGGAAAAAACAAATTTTGATTGAGAAACCTCCAGCTTCGATTTAAATTTTCCTTCGATAAAAAATTACTTATTTATACGGATAGCTAAAAGTTCTCGCATCAGCGTCTGCCTCGTGTATCTATTTTCCACTTGCACTTCATAAAAGCATATTCCGTTCATACCAATGAATACGTTTCGAATAGACGTTGAGATCTCTTTCCTGGAACAGCTTTATCGAAAAAACTAGTATCAATTCCAGAATGATGTATGGACGGCGTATAATTATACTTGCAAAACAGTGGAAACTCGACAAATTGCCTTCATTTTTTCAAAACTGCTATGGAAATCTCATGACGAGACGAGGTATTTACGAAATGACTTTATGAATTATGATGGTATCAAGGTGGCGTTTCAATTTAAATATTAAATATTTACTCAGCGATTAATTGGATCCTACAAACGCCCACTGCAATGGTGGCAAAATTAAACCTCAGTCGAACACTTTCGCCAGATGGGGTTCTCAACCTTACCGATAATAAGGTAGGCGATATCAATCATAACCGACTCCATGGGCGTAACAGTGTTATTAGTCGTATTTTATCTCATTCGTTTTAGACCTCCTAGACCACGATTTTTGAAAAATTTTTCATGTCTGGGATTGTTTCTGTTGCAGAACGAAAGTATCAAAATTTGGGTAAATTTCTGCATTCGCCGCCATTTTAACGTAGATATTTCTAATTTTCATATGAATATATTTTCCGGTACATATTTACCTACGCGATGCACTTCGCGAATTTTTTTTTACGATAGAGGGTTGAAATTTGGTATTAAGTTGATGTTAGTTCCAGTTTTTTTCCTCAACCACGATGCACTTCACGAATTTATTGTTTCAGTAAAATTAATTATTTTTTTCTTTTTCATTCGACTTGATATGAGCGTGATTTTTTGAAAGCGTCAGAATCGCTTCTCAACGAGATGCAGATCAATCAATTTTTATTTTTAACTTGTATATTATATGTTTATTTCACCTTGGATACGGTTGCTATAAACACACTCATTATGCCCTAGGCCATAACGCCCGCGTTTGCGGGCATAATGGTTCATTACGCCCGCTAATTGTACGAGGAGAAATGAAAGAACTTTTATTGGTTAAATACTTCATAATCCTTGTCGTATAGGTACGGCTCTGGATTTCTCCGGCAATGAATTATTCGCAGCTTTGGCTGCATTTTCTATGATATTCTTGGGTAAATTCATTTTCATTTCCATTATTTCTATAAGACTACACAAAGAAAGCAGTAATGACATTCACTAAATATGATGACAAAAATATTCACAAACGTCAAAATATCAACAAATGACATGCCTACTATGAGAAGGAAAATGGATAGGAGCAATGAACTAATCGCTTTTTCATTATAATAAAATAATTTTTTCGTGAAAAATAAAATCTTGTATGCACCACGTGCGTTACTAGATCCTTCGGGCCAAAGGCCCTCGGGCCGAATATTTCCCTCCGGGCGTAAGGATCTATATAACGCACTTGGTACATAAATAACTATTTCGTCACTTCAATTTGGGTTTCAACCCAAACAAATACTACTGATACTATGTGCTCTATAACAAGCACCACACAGTTACGGTTTTCTGTGTTTTATGGTGTCCGAGGTACTTCACTATAGGTAATGGTTCGAGTCCTGTCGCGGAAGTAGAAAACAATTTGTAAGGACAAATAACTTCAATTCTGATTGTAAATCTATCACGAGCGGTAGCCCCCAAGGTTCAGTTTTAGGCCCCATCTTCTTCTTATAATTTATAAATGATATTACGTATCTGATGATCAGTGGAGAAATAACGCTTTTCGCGGATAATACGAATATCACTCTGAAATAACAATTGATCTTGGATTGATCAAATCCTGCTCTGATGCAAACTAACTTCAATGTTGATAAAACCGTCGTCTTGTTTTATGAAATAACTACCAGGATCTATTCCTGCAAAACCATGCCATAAAAATAGTTCATTCTGTCAGATTATTGGCCTCCTTATCGACAATGATCACAGGTTTTCACAGTATGTGCATGTCTTAGCTGAATAATTATCATCGGCCTGTTTTGCCATTAAATCCATCTCAAATGAATTAGATACGGCATCTACAAGAATTTTGCATTGTTCGAATCTCATCTTCGTTATGGGCTTCCCTTCTAGAATTCATTTTATCCTTCAACTTGACACCACTCTCAAATTGCAGAAGAGAGCAATTCGTTACATGTATGTTCTGAAAAGTAGGGCTCATTGCAAACCTTATTTCAAGAAAAATAGAATTTTTACGCTTCCTACTTATATTTACTAAAATCTGTGTGCTTCACTCATAAGTATATTCATGCCATACCTACCCTTGGCGCCACAGCACGGGTATTCCACTAGATCTTCGGGACATCATGTTCACCTCCCTATTCCTTCCTCTGAATTAACGAAACAGTCCATCATTCAGAAAGCTAAAAAAATTTACAATCACCTTCCAGATGACTTAAAATCTATAACTTTCTTGGCCAATTTTCGGAAACGAACTAAATATTATTTTCTTGATAGACCCTACCCTAACGACACAAGTACATCCCCTGTACATCCCAGGGACGTCCTTCATTTGCTACTAGGACGTCCCTGGGATATCCTTTATCGGGACATGGTACCTACTAGGGACGTCCCAGGGACATCTACTTTCCACCGAAAAGGACACCCAAGGGATGTCCTTCTGGTATGTCCCAGGGATATCCCGAAGATATATATGAGGTACATCCCCTGAACGTCCGGGCATTTCCATTTCTTTAATTCATATATTTTGAAGAATTTTATGGGAAATTTGGAGAAAAAAATTCAAAGATTCTCAACAAAAAACAAGTTTAATTCATTCGTTTTTTCTTATTATCATATTTTAACACAATGTTACATACATTGTGTTAAAATATGATAATAACAAAAAACGACAAACAAAAAGTTATATTATATATATATATATATATATATTTATTTATATATATATATATATATATATATATATATATATATATATATATATATATATATATATATATATATATATATATATATATATATATATATATGATAAATCAACAAAAGAATAGAAAAAAATTAAAAAAACTACAAACAAAAACTCATTCTAAATATAAACTCATATGATAAATAAGTGAAAGAAACTAGATAAATGAATCAGTTCAAATTATACATATATATTTTAGGGTGACGGTGCATTTGTTGCAGGCATTATTGCATCATCTTTTCCTTTGGCTTCTCTCCTTGGCCCTTTTAATGAATAAACTATAAACATAAATTCAGAATGGGTTAACCATATATTATTGCATCAATTATCTGATTCAAAAGCAAAAGAGTACATTCAATATTTTAATATTATACCAACCTTAAACTCAATTCTTTCAGTTTTTCAACTACACCTTATATATAACTACACCTTATATCAACTGATAAAATTCTTCAAATGCTCACGAAAATGGCCAATCACAAACAATAAGAATGCCGAAATGCCGTTGATCTTCTCTTCTAACAAAGAACAAAGAAAACAAACTTACGCTTGCGCATTTTATTATGAGGTTAATTTACATTGTTGGCAGATTACCAAATAATTCAAACAATGTTGCCAAAAGGGACAAAACCACAAAAACCGAAATGCAATTATTGAGATTTGTGTACCTATAATATATGTATATATCATTTTTGGAAATTTAGAATAAGGATATACTATGCAGTAATAATTTTCTACTTGTGAAATGGTCACTTCCCAGAAATGTATGAGATATATTTAATTTTTCTCCATAATTATTATCCAGAAGAAAAACAAACACTTTCAACATTTCGACGAGTTTCGATGATTCTTATTATGTATGTGAGTGGATATCGAAAATTCCAAGGACATGAATGGGATATCCTATGGATATTCCAAATGGGATGTCCTCTGGACAAATCATGCGGGACATCCCCTGGATATCCCAACCATGTCCTTGTACCGCGGTACATCAAAAGGACATACCTAGGACATCCCTGCGTTGTCAGGGTACTACTCTCTAGAGGACTGCTATTCTGAGCATTGATTGATCGATATGACCAAATTGAATAGCACAGGCTTCGATTAAAAAAAATTGACACTTATTCTCGGTTCTATTGTTAATAATATGAAGTTTGTATGGAAATATGGTTTGATGTGTTTTTATTAGTATGTTTCACATTATTTAGTTTTTCGCTTTGCCGATAAATTGCATAATTTTAAAAACAATAACTCATATTTTGATTTGATTTGAGCGATGAATAATTAAAGGAAACCAAGTTTTTTACGTTTTCTATTTTTGTTCTTTCAAAGAAGTAGCGATTTCAACAAGAATTTTTATGATAAAAACTCCATTACTACAATTTCTTTTAGGTGAATTTGGTTTAAAAATTAATATTGATCCAACAAAATCATGATACAATACCACTATCAATGCGGTTTTTTCGAAAAATTTAATTAAAATTGAATCGCAAACATGTGTCCTACCAATCATTGCTAAGATTGAATGTACTGATTGAGTTCATCCTTTTATTGTAGTCAATAATAAAATGTTTATTTTCATAACATAATTATTTATTACAATTTTATTACCTTTTCTTCGATAATTTTTTGTCATTTAATTACTCTCAATCTTCAAAACCTTATTTCATGGTCCCTGCTATTTAATACATAATATATAGCAAACCAACTTCGTTTCCACAGTCTCATTGAAACTTAAGTTATTCTGTTATTAATATTGTTTATTCATTTACTATTTCATGAATATAAAATCTACTCATGGTCAATGCATTATTTCAAATCTTTCGTTTAATCCTTATTTATTAATTTTCTAGTAAGCTCTTTCATCATCGCTGTCAACTACCTAAATTTCCATTAATTATATCCAGAGACTTTCTCCCAATATCATTATTAATTGATTTATTTCCCAAGCTCCCACCTCCTTTCGATCAGTTACGCCCCTGACATCGGAGATCATGAATAATTCACAACTCTGATTCAACACTGTTGTCGTTTATTTAATCGGAGCCGATTTTTAATAATTATTAAATCGATCGCCCGCTGCAGGGATGCATCATACCAGTGCCCGGAAAGTGGTCTGACAATCTCTAGCACGGTTTAAATTTAAACTAACGACTCGCCGAGGCGGCTGGGCTTATTGGTTATTGTCCCATCATCGGTCTCACCTTGTGAATATGTATCAACGATTGTACACGCTTACAATCTGGTCCTGCGACGTAATGGGGTGTTTTGCAAGTTTCATTGTGGAATAATTTCACACGATTTAGCCAAACGCACTGCAATATTCAACGAAATTTTTCTGTCATAATAGTTACTACAGTACACCTGTCTATTTTTGATTTTCGGATAGAAGATTCTCATCGCACCTTACTCTGCAGACTATAGGCGAATGGAAACTGGGCGTCAAATTGAGAAAACGTAAGGGTAACAGTACAAAGGTCAGCTGTATTCGTATATGCGTATTGATATGTGTTTTGTAATGCGATCCTTTGATCGCGGGCAGCGTGTTTAGTTCAGAAAAAGATAAATTCAATATGTGAATTGAGAACTACGTAATATTTATTAAAACAATGGTTAATAATAAAAATTTACATATTTATTGAAAGAAATAACGCATGACGCACGTTTCGGTGGAACTTCACCTTCTTCAGATGGTAATGGCAAACTGAAGAAGGTGAAGTTTCAACGAAACGTGCGTCATGCGTTATTTAAATGTGTAAATTGTTATTATTAACCATTGTTAATAAGTTTATTAATTTACACCATGTATCGGCCCAATCAATCCAAAATATGTAATATTTCTTCTTTCAAGTATGAAAATATTCGTGTGAATATTATATTGAAGTTAAAATTTGTTATATATATTTATTATAGTTAACGTATAATTTTGATTTTTCTAAATGACCTAGGTACTATCTTCTCGTATAATCAAGAATCGAAATGAATAATTCAAAGACACATACTTTCATAAGTATGTATATATATATATATATATATATATATATATATATATATATAAATATATATATATATATATATATATATATATATATATATATATATATATATATATATATATATATATATATATATATATATATATATATATATATATATATATATATAGATGAAATGAAGATACAGCGAATTAGCTGAACGTTTCGGAGGCTACCGTCCCCTCCTTCAGTGGTAATATAAATAAGACAATAAAATAAAATGAAAGCAGATGTAGATGAATAATGTCACAACATATTGGAATTAGAAATATATATATATATATATATATATATATATATATATATATATTTAAATATATTTATATATATATATATATATATATATATTTAAATATATTTATATATATATATATATATATATATATATATATATATATATATATATATATATATATATATATATATATATATATATATATATATATATATATATATATATATATATATATATATATTTATATATCTATTTATATATATTTATTTATGGTCCTCTGGTTTCACGGGTTTGTATCCGCGTATGGGCTTCGTCTTCGTTGAAGTCTGCACGACGTTTCGGCAAAATCACATTTGCCATCTTCAGGTAGCTCTTCTCGGTCGGAGTGAATACACTGAATACGCGGATACAAACCCGGGAAACCAGACGACCAGATTATCTCCGCGAGAACCTGAAAATCAACATATATATAAATAAATATATATATATATATATATATATATATATATATATATATATATATATATATATATATATATATATATAACGAGAATAGAAATGAGCATAGCAGATATAGAGGTGCAATCGGGATTCCGTACAGGATGGTCATGTATGGACAACACATTTGTTCTTCAACAAGTATTAGAAAAACAAACCTCCCATAATTTGTCTACTCACATAGTATTTGTCGACCTGGAAAAAGCCTACGACACGGTGCCTTTAAAGAGACTTTTTGAAACATTGACGAAGTCTGGCCTCAGTAAAACTTACATTCAAGCCATATGGAATTTGTATAAAGGAGCAAAGAGTGTGGTGAAGATGGGAAATGTTCTATCTGAATGGTTCCCCACCACAAAGGGACTTAGACAGGGGTGCAGCATATCACCTACCTTATTTAAAATTTATATTCAAGAAGCCTTCAAAGATTGGAAAAGGAAAACATACGGAATGGGGGTAAAAGTTCAGGATGAGATTCTGACAACTCTTCTCTTTGCCGATGACCAGGTAATTGTAGCAGGTGACGAAAACGACATAGATTATATGTTCAGAAAGCTGAAAGAGGAGTATGAAGGATGGGGGTTGAGTGTGAATGTGAGTAAGACGGAATATTTGAGGATAGGAGACACGAGGGAGGAAGATCTGGAGTTACAAGTGCATGGACTTAAAAGGTGCAGAGAATTCAAATATTTGGGGAGTATCATCTCCGAAGATGGAACAACAAAAAAGGATATTAAAAATAGGACACAGGAAGGTAAAAGGGCTGTTCGCTTGTTGAACTCTTTACTGTGGTCAGGCAGGATGAAACTTCGTACGAAAATAACAATCTACACGACAGTTGTAGAGCCTATTTTAACTTATGGATGTGAATGCTGGCAATTTGTAGGGAAAGGAAAAAGGAGCATAGACACAGTAGAGATGGACTTCTTGAGAAGATCTTGTAGAGTTTTCAGATTGCAACATATTAGAAATGAAGAGATAAGAAGGAAAGCTGGGCGGGTTCTTACAACGGCAGAACGGGTGGAAACGAGACAGTTACAATGGTACGGGCACGTTATGAGGATGGACGGTACACGATGGCCGAAGAGAGTTTTGGAGAACATACCACAAAGCAGAAGAAGGAGAGGAAGACCAACAACACAGTGGATGGAAAAAATTACAAATAGTATGAGAGATAGAGCTATTGAGGAAGATGACTGGAATGATAGAAGGAGGTGGCGAACGAAATGCGGGATGCGGCATAGGCTGTAGGACCCCCGCTTATATATATATATATATATATATATATATATATATATATATATATATATAATATATATGTATAATATGTATATATATATATATATATATATATATATATATATATATATATATATATATATATATATATATATATATATATATATATATATATATATATTTATATTTCGCAGGGTTGTGATAGTATAGTTATTCAATGATCTTATTATATGTTTTCATGTTGATATTTTTATGAGAAAATATGTTACCTTGAACATGATCCTAATGAGAATATTAGTTATGCTCTACTAAATTCTGAATGAACATTTTTCTGTCCTGAAAAATTCATTGTTTTGAATAGTTTCCATATGCGCTCCAATTTGGGTAATATAATAAATTCTAATATAAATAATTCAGATTTCAAATGTAATTACTATCAAACATTCATTACGAAAAGAACAATGTTCGAACCCGGCGTTCCACGACACCTGTCAAATTTTTTTTAATTTTCACTTGTATATCATTTGTTGAATTTACCTTATATACGGTTTCTATAAATACACTCATTATGCCCTAGGGCGTTATGAGCGGGCATTATGGATCATAAGGCCCGCTCATTGTACGAGGACAACTGAAGCAACTTCCATTGATTAAATACTTCATAATCCTTGTCGTATACGACTCTGGATTTAACCGGCAATGAATTATTCGCAGCTTTGGCTGCATTTTCTATCATATTCTTGGGTAAATTCATTTTCATTTCCATTATTTCTATAAGACTACACAAAGAAAGCAGCAAGGACATTCACTAGATATGATGACAAAAATATTCACAAACGTCAAAAGATCAACAAATGACTTGCCTACTATGAGAAGGTAAATGGAAAGTATAGGAGCAATGAAATGATTTTTAAATCGATTTTTCATTATAATAAAATAATTTTTTCGTGAAAAATAAAATCTTGTATGCACCACATGCGTTACGAGATCCTAACGCCCATCGGGCGTGAGGATCTATATAATGCACATGGTACATAAATAACTATTACTTGTTTCGTATAGTAGGTTCTGCACTTTTCGATATATTTAGCTCAAATAGCGCTCTTTGTTTCCCATGAGATTTTTTGTGGTTCACCGCTGATTCTAAAATGAGAAATGAGTTTCTTTTGTTTTGAAACTTCTTGTTATCATGTAATTTTTTTATATCTGTGGCTATTACCGAGTGATAAAATAAAACACAACTTTGTGATTCTACTAGAAGAAATTATATTTTCAAAATGATTTCAACTGATTTATTGGAATACGAGAATCCTGAATAATAACCATGAGAAGGAAACATCGTTACAAGAATGGTTGAAGAACTGCAGGAGCTAGGTATAAAGAAACAACTAAGATTTTTTGACATTTTATCATCGGTAACGAAGCGTTTGTGGATCAATATTTATATGAATTTCTGATCATGAAATAAGCCAAAAAATAATCCCTCATCGATATGTACATGAAATTTAGGAACACTATGTATATTTGATCTTTGTATATGGAAGATTATGTATTTTTTCATTGTGTTGTAATCAATTAGAAAGAATCAAATCCTATCATTCATTGGATCTATTGAAAATTGATTTTATATTATTAACATGAGCATTATATAACACCATAAAATTTGAGTGCTATATGAAGCTTTCAAACTCTTTCGTTTACAACCAAGCATGAATATTCGTTTCGAATAAATCAAATTCGTTGAATCGTTGAAATGTTTCAGAATTAAACAGTATCCCTTTTTCAGTCAGAATCCATTCACCTGATAATTATTGAAATCTCTTTATCCATAAATTCCATGCACAATTGATTCCCTTCAAATTTAGATGTATTGATTTTGTACATTAATTCAACTCGGTTTTTTCCCTAAATGATCCCCATACAATATGCCCCAAAAACATTTTGTATTGGAAATAGCAGAATAATATGAATAACAAAGATTTCAAAAGACCATTTTCGTAATTTAATTTTTTATTCACAGTATGCAACAAACAAAGGAAAGTTGTTTTAGTTCTGTTCATAGCTGATTAATTTGATTCAATCTTTGAGGTGAAACTTTGAAATAATGAAAAAGCTAAGGGTTTCCTTGGACATTCGGTTAACCCAATGTCCTGGTTCCTTTTATATTAGGTTTATTAATTTTCTGTCCTGATGAAGACAATCTACTTTTTCCTCACTCACAGCTCCATCAGGGAAATCATCAAGCTTTTAGTTGCAGCACAACAATTACTAGTTGTTCTACAAATCACCAGCAAAATATCTTTCAGTTTGGGTCTGTTTTGTTACCAAGAAAACTGGTTATCACATGACTTTTCCTTCTTTTCCAATTTGTAATCGACTGAAATCGCGTAATTATCGAAACTTCCAAACTATGAACGCTTAATTCTAGCGATCCGCTTTGAGGATCGGAATGGAATCTTGTCATTGTTATTATTATAAAATAGTATTATCGCCCTTGTGAATTACCATAATTTATTCAATTATTCATACTTAACGCGTGTACAATTCAGTATTATTCTTCAACTTAATTCAAGAAAAAGTTAATATTTATTATACTTAAACAACATAAAAATTTATTTCAATAATTTAAAATCTATGAAACACGTCCATTTTCTGTACCGCGTTACTGTCTGATTCATTTATTCCACATTATATTTGGTGATCATGATTCATCCAAAAGAAATATTAGACCATACATTATCCTGCAGCATATGCCTCTCTAACTTGAAGTTATTTATGCAATCATCATCCTGATTACTTAACACTTAGGCCGGCCGCACATTTACTACAATCGGATCCGATTGTCTGAAACGATTTCAAATCGGACCACTAGCGCACACTGCCGACAAAATAAGTCCGATTTTATTTGAATGTCACAAGCAGGGATATTTTTCGACCGTGGTAATCAAATTTTCAGTATCGCACTTGGTTTGACAATTCCTTTTTCTATACTTCCTGTCAAAAACTGACAGAAATAATCGTATGTTTGCGGTAGACTATGCAAAAACAATGCACGGCTTGCCTTCCGGTAGTCGGATCAGACCTTTAGTCGGTTCGATTGGTAGGACGCACTGCTCGTGCATCCGAGTCGGACGTCCGATCCGATATCGGACAGTAGGTGTGCGATATGACCGTATAAAAGTATTGGTATTTGAGCATCAGATGCCCTGATCCGACAATCATTTCAGACAATCGGAATCGATTGTAGTAAATGTGCGGCCGGCCTAAGTTACTAAACTTTCAGTTCAAGATGTCATATGATGTCCTAAATAAATATTATTTACATAATAATACAATGTTGTGACATCATTGTTAAATTGATTTAATATCGGAGCGTTAACTCAATTAATGAATGGCCAGCGCCTCACCATATTAATGTCAAAATGTCATTTTTCAATAGTTAATTAATTTGTATTCAATTTTTACAATTTATTGTAAATTACTGGCATCAGGGCATGTTTAATGTTTATAGTATATTGAAACATTTTGAGGCTGTGGTCCAATGGTATTAACGAAAGTCACCGAATATAAATGTTTGAAACATACATAATTTGTTTAGTGAAGTCTTAGCGGATGCTCAAAACTTACTGCCCGAAAATAATTTGATAATCATTTTTGATGTTTATGCTAATTTCTGTAGGTTTTTAGCCAATGGATAAATTTAACATAAGATTTTAATTCTGCTGTATAATTTCGTAATAGCAATCAAATCATGAAAAACATACTTGTTGACCATAGTCAATTTCATACATTACATGAAGTGTACAAGGAAAATCCTTCAATAATTCAAAAAATTATCAATAAACTTTCCAAAGGAGCTGGTCATACGTATTTCGCAACGCGAACTCTACATTCACAATCCAAATGAATCATAGAAAACGTCAAACCACCCCGACTCAATATCTGTTTTGATCTCATTAAAACCCATCAGGTTTATTCGACTCGGAGTGAATTAACAAATTTCTAATTGTTGCCCAATACAAAGCGTGACAGAGCTTCTGGATAACAATTATTTATAATGGGGAGCAATTAGAAATTTGCTAATTCACTCCGAGTCAAATAAGCTGCACTGATGAGATCTAATAAGATCGAAACAGTTGTGAGCAGATTTTGACTTGGGGTGACTTGACGTTTTCTATAATTCATCGTTGCATTTATATCTGGAAGATAGTAATAAATTTCAAAATTTTAGTCGATTTAAAAATTGGTCTTTCTAATAATACTCATCAATGTTAACTCAGCTTTCTTTTATGTAATCTATATTACAGCATATGTTTTTTATTTTCTAATACTCTTCCCGTCCTTTGGTTAATCTTTTCGGTGAGGTGATCAATAGAAGTCTCTTGTCATCTTGGTTTTAAAGCGATATCAGGTTTTCATCACGTTTGATATCTTCGTAGCAGTTACACTGGATAGCGTTACGGCTGCCAACCAAGTTTGGCACAAATCTATGCTTTTGAAAATTGAATCTTGATGTATTCTCGAATAGCTGCGCGACTTGATGGATATATTTTTCCATGAAAGGCAAACATGTGGTCGATGGTGCGAGCTTGGACCTCCATACCGTAAACGCCGGTGTGATTCAAGGGCCTCATCACCGACGATTATTCTGAAACATATTAATGATCCCCCAAATTCTAATAAAAATAAAATGTTGGGATTCGCTAGCTGCAGTACGCCATCAACAGAAGCCCTGTAATTGCTTTTACTTCTGACCTTGAACATTTTGCGCTTGCTGAGTCTATAAACAATTTGTGTTAATGCTATTCCATTTTTTGGCAATATTAACTATTTCTCCTCCGGCTACTCCGCTGAAGGGCTACGGCTGCTGTAGTGAGTGGAGAAGACAATCAGTCAATATTGAGCCTTCCTTTAGTTTTTCGTAGTTTACTCCATAGTTTATTCCATAGAAGTCGAAGCTTCTATCAGGAATCTTATGTTTCCTTCTTTTTCATTCATCATCCTGGATATTTCATTAGACAAAATACCATTCATAAATGTCTGAATTTTGTACTCTGGAATTTGAGTTAATATGCCAAGGACAGATGCGATATTACGATTTGAAGTTCATTGTGAACTTCCATATTAGAGAAAAGTTCTTGTTTTTCGAAAAATCACAAAAATCATTGATCTACCCTGTGTGGCTCCTAAAAGCTGATAATACTAATAGTATCGACAATGATAGGTCTTGGTAGTTTCTAAGTATGTGCCACCTTGGTGGTCTAGTCCTTTCCTAGGACAGGAGAGCGACCTAGGGTAGGAGAATGGTCTTAACGGTCCATTTTTCTGTGTCGCTTTTCCTGAATGCACCAGGATAATGACACTGAATCGTGAATTTCTAGTATAGTTAGATCAGGTATGGACTTTCGATGGACAAAAATTAATGCTCTTTGTCGGCAGATCACTTTGCTTGGCTATAGGGTCGAAAAACCAACTTTGATTGGTACTTTTTAGGAAAAATGATTTGCAACCCATAGACTTGGACTTGCGACATAGGTTCCTCATATGTCGCCCTACAGTACTACTTCAATTATGCCCATCTAAATTGACACCATTTTGGTAATTTTGTTCGAAAAATGGTTAATTTTTGAAAGAGTAAGAGATAGATTGTAGATGGGAGAAATGGGTCACATAGTCAGGAATGATAAGTGCAACTACACTATGGGGTGTACAACTATGTCAAGGAGTGTGGAACTTGGACAATGGCTTCAGAGACACCCGTCTATGAACTCTTAATTGAATAACGAGAACTATGATACCGAATCTTTTTTTGGCATCCATAACTAAAAGTTGTACAAAAAGGAAAAACATTTTTACTGAAGAATCTTTATTTCGTGTGTACATGAAGTATCAAAAATTGTCTATAAGTTGATCTTGAAAGTTTTTACATCAGCGACTGCCTTATATTCTTTTAATTTCGAAGTTCGATTAAAAAAATTTTTTTTTGATATGTGTCAACGACGATGAATTCTACGAGAATTGTTAACAAGTCTGAGTATACCCTACCATTCCAATTCAAAACCACAAATTGACCTGCTAACTATCGCACAACATAGGTTTCATATAGTTTTGATATGAATGTAAAACTATCCAATAATTGAAATAAATATCAAATGATCTGGCAGAGTGACAGAAACCCTCTTAATTTCTGCACTTTGGTACACACCTGCCTTCTTAATCAAGTGAAGAAACATCGAATGCATGTTCGCGAAACGTATTTTAGCCGGAAAAATTAATCATAATCTCCCGTGGTGTAGCAAAGTTACGACCGACCACGTGCAGGGTTGAAATTAAAATGAAGCGGTATCGAATTTGTGGGAATTTAACTTTCACTCGCTCGTGACCTTAACTAGTCGCGCGATGATATCTACATCTTTTGCGGTTGTGGCCTTCATGACATTTCGAGTCAATTTTGGACGGAATCACTTCAACTTTCAACAAATATGCATTCGCGAAATTTACACGTACAGTTTAATTGGTGAGAGTAAGACATTTTTGAAGGAATGCCACACAAACCACTCCTACTGTGGGATTTTAATTTTTTATTGGAACGAAGTTTCTTATCGCACGTACTCATTTTTAGTGGATTTCATACTTAATGAGCTTAATATTTCATTTCAATTTATGCGTGTATTTCAATTTATAAGGCTATTATAGTCTGTCCAACGAGAATTGGCGTTCAAGTCATCAATTGTATATGACGTCGATCGGAAACAGTGTTGCAATAAAAGTATTAAATAATCTTAAATTTTCGACAAAAATGAGATATAGAGGTTATTTTACCGATTGTCAAACGTGAAAGGAGGTCTAGAGGGTCCGACAACATTGCATATTTTGAAACAGAATGACAAATTAACATTCAATTCAACTTATATTCATATTAAAACAATGGTTAATAATAACAATTTACACATTTATTAAAAGAAATAACGCATGACGCACGTTTCGGTGGAACACTTTAACTATTGGATTTGAAAATAACAAAAGTAGATAACAATCATAATTTTTCAATTTTTCGCAAACTATCGCACACTAATACCGTCATACATAGTACTTCCCTACATCCATTCCAACACAAAATGGCAGCTTTCAATAGTATGGTACATCGTTTAGTAAATATTCCACTTTCAAACGCCAATTTCAACATCGAGAAAAATATAATTGAACAAATTGCCGTAAATAATAATTATGTTCCCATAATAATAGACAATATGATAGATAAAAAGTTGTTCAAAAATGCGATTAGCCAGGTGTACCCCCTTACTAAAAATAATATCAAATATAAAAGCCTCACTCGCATCGGAAATTCTAGTAGAAAACTTAAATCTCTCTTATCTAAGCACAACATTAACATGCTTATCGTACCGGTAATAATTTAGGAAATCATATAAAAAATAAAAAATCCAAAGTTCATAAAGATAATAAATCAGGAGTTTATAAAATTAATTGTGGCGATTGTGATAAGTTTTACTTTGATAGAACTTTCAGAAGTTTTCAAACTAGAATTTCAGAACACAAACGTAGCTTTGTTAATCAGAAGTCGGTTTCACATTATGCAAACCATTTAATCCAAGAAAATCACACATTCAATTTCGATTTTAAAATATTGAATACTGAAAGTAAGGGAATTAAACTTACGTTTTTAGAATCATTACAGATAAATAAAAATAAGCATTCCGGTCTCCTATTGAATAGCCAAACTACCTGACTAGCAATTGGTTTTTCCTATTATAATAATTATTTGTAACCATCTTTCTATTTACCCCTTATACACATTTTGTCATATCTTTATTTCTTGTTTTCGATATAACGGAGAAACATAGTTAGTTTGCCATTAGCATCTGAAGAAGGTGAAGTTCCACCGAAACGTGCGTAATGCGTTATTTCATTTAATAAATTTGTAAATTGTTATTATTAACCATTGGTTTAATATGTTTATTAATTTACACCAAGTATCGGCCCAATCAATCCACAACTTATATTCGTTACTCGGAATGTTAATTTTTCTTGAAGGATACATACGATTTGATATATTTTGGATAGAATATTTGTCGCAATGGATGATCCGGCTACTATCACCATATAACTACTTTTTCAGAAAATTATTTGTGAATATGAATTTTGACAATTAGGAATTTATTTATTTGGGTAGGCAGCATTGCGTCGTTATTTGCGCTTGTCTGTGATGTGCACGCCTAATCACGCTGCACATACTTATAGTTTATATTTATATTCAATTGTTTAAGGTTTTTTCTTTTCTTTCTATTTGTCGGGCGTATGTCTAATCAGTCAGTACTTTCCAGCTGATGAGATGTGCCTTGAAGGATAAGGAGCGCTTGCTGAACTTTGCCTCCAATGCCGTTCCTTTGCTGTCTCACTTGTATAGAGTGGCGGGGCAAGATCTTAATTTAATGTGGGCAAGGTACTTTTCGCGAGGCCCTCTTCTCCTTTCCCAACATGCATCGGCTAACTTTTGACAGCTACCTACTATTCTATTCATTTTTGTCGCAATAATCTCAACAATGTGATGGTCTACGTAATTAACAGATAGCAAACAGTGAATTTTTATCACAATTTTTCATCATCACCAACATTTGACGTTCATTTTATTTGCAAAAAGAAAATCTGAGTCAGACTTAAAAACCATTACTCAACAAGTGAGTAAAAAAAATAATTTTAAAGAATGTGTCTTTGAACAGTAGGCAGTTATTACGAAAAAGTGGTAATTAGGTACGTGATATTTGTCATTTTGGAAATATAGACAGCGCGACTGTAGATATTTTAGGAAATACAGTAGTCATAAGCAAAAAGTGGTAATTTTAAGAGGATAGTTATTTAGGTAATGTAGTCGTAAAGTACCTACCTAAGCGGAATGGAATAGTATGAGTAGGAAGCTATCAGAAGTTAGCCGATCAAGTGGTTGAGGAACTTTGTCAAATTACAGTAGTATAGCCTTCCACCTGGTGTCTGATAAAGGCTTCATAGTAAGCTTCAATTTGCCTTTGATTAATTCTCAGCGTTTGCTGGAACTTGAGAAAAATATATATTCTTCAGTCGTCTCAGCTGACATTCGTTCAATTCTAATACAGTCTCTAGTGCAGTCCAGCAAAAAAAAAATACTACATTGTCAAATCACTTCATCGATTACTGTGCTTAAATACTAATATATATAAATATATATATATATATATATATATATATATATATATATATATATTTATATATATATATATATATATATATATATATATATATATATATATATTTATATATCTGCCGGCTCCAGCACGAGGTCGCTATAGGTCCGCGAGGCCGTAGGCGGTCGCCCACGCCTAACGCCGCCACTGCTATGTGTCATAAAGTCATTATTATGATGATCATCACACTCCAGACACTAGACGAAAGATAGGTAAACTGTGTTCGACTCGTCTTACACGACAGCGTTGCCCGGAGTTCATGACAGCTGTATTCGTAAATGCGTCAACTCCACTAACTGAATGCTGCTATAAGTCTGTCCAGCGACCGTTGGCGTGTACGTCACCAATTGTATATCGCGTCGATCGTGAAAACTCTTGCCAGACGTAATAAATAATCTTAAATCTAAATAGCTAACCCAATTTTCAACAAAATGAGATATCTTGCATGATGGACATGGCGGGAATTTGGAGCGGTAAATTCAAATTGACCATTATTCTCTACCAGAAGTGTCTATCTATATGGAATCCATATTCATCGATCTATAAATCAAGCTTAATTACAAAATCTTCTAGGTTACTCGGCGACTGTCAAACGTGAAATGCCGATTGGTCGAGAGGGTCCAACAACATTGCAAATTTTTCAATTAAATGACAACTTAACAAACATTCAACTTATTTTCATTACTCGGAATGTTAGTTTTTCTTGAGAGATACATACGATTTGATATGTTAAGAACAGAATATTTGTCGAAATGGATGATCCGGTCACTATCACCATATAACTACTTTTTCAGAAAATTACTTACGACAGATATGAATTTTGACCATTTCAAATTTTATTTATTTGGGTAGGCAGCCTTGCGTCGTTATTTGCGTATGACTGTGACGTACACGCCAACTTAGACTGGACAGACTATATGTCAAGAATTGTATAACTTAAACCTAGCTTCACAGGTACCTATGAAGTCGTAATTGAATGCTGCCGAGAACGATAAAACACATCCTGATGTCATCTGAATCATTTTTTCGAGCTAATAACTACAGCGCTTTGAGTTGAAAAAAAAAACAACTAAAAAGAGAAAACAGATATCGACTGAGGAAACTTTAGGTCATACTTTTTCGTATATTTCTTTTTGAATATTTGATCAAATATTACTGATCTGTGCGTATAAATTATGATTTCTATGTGCATAAATAAGTGTTCAAGTCATCAAAAAGAAAAATTTTATCACATAAAAGACTATCGTATTTCATCTTTAGTCGCGACTCATTGTTGATCGAAGAAATTGCATCTGTTATAAATACTTGAGAACCTGAAATATTTTGCAATTCATTCATCTTTATATTTTCAAACCTCCCCAGCAAAATACGAATGGAAAAAATAAGCAGATACTATACAACAGATCTATCGGATGAACTTCCACATCCACCCCATCTCATCCAGAACGATATAGGTACCCCATTTCCTAGGAGACTTCGATCCTTGATATTTTTCTCGTTGATATTTGTAGCACCCTCGAAGTGTTCAGCTTTTAATAAATGACCATGATTAAGCAGCATCTTACCCCAACGCACTCTCGCCAGCTCGGCAAGTGTATTATTTCGACGAAACGTTATTGCACCGTCTATGGTATGTGAAGGGGTCGTCGGATGCAATGGGGTGTGTTTCAGGGAAAATCGTAAACAAGGGGTCGAAACCTGAAACTAACGAATGAAACGGATCGTTCATATTTTTCTGAATGTTTATCAAATATTTATAGTCTGTCCAGCGACCGTTGGCGTGTACGTCACCAATTGTATATGACGTCGATCGTGAACACTGTTGCCAGACGTAATGAATAATCTTAAATCTAAATAGCTGACCCAATTTTCAACAAAATGAGATATCTTGCATGGCTGGGATTTTTAGTGGTAAATTCAAATTGACCATTATTCCCTACCAGAAGTGTCTATCTACATGAAATCCATATTCATCGATCGATAAATCAAACTTAATTACAAAATCTTCTAGGTTACTCGGCGACTGTCAAACGTGAAATGCCGATTACCGGCGCGAGGGTCCGACAACATTGCAAAATTTTCAATTAAATGACAACTTAACAAACATTCAACTTATTTTCATTACTCGGAATGTTAGTTTATCTTGAGAGATACATACGATTTGATATGTTAAGAACAGAATATTTGTCGAAATGGATGATCCGGTCACTATCACCATATAACTACTTTTTCAGAAAATTACTTACGACAGATCTGAATTTTGACCATTCCGAATTTTATTTATTTGGGTAGGCAGCCTTGCGTCGTTATTTGCGCATGACTGTGACGTACACGCCAACTTAGACTGGACAGACTATACCGCATTTATTTTAAGTAGAAGAGATCCATTTTGCGAATAACATTTAAGCTGCTTCGTTTCTGATAATAATAATAATAAACATCTTTATTTCAGAACATGCAACATGCTACATAGAATGAAATAGTTTCAAAAACATTTGAAACCTCACAATTTATTTCCTTATAAATCAATATCCCTATAAAATAACATAAAACTGTTGAAGTACTCAGACAGTGACCAAGCTAGTTAGTCGAGTACTCAGCGTACGCTGGTTAGTATTT
Organism: Cynegetis impunctata; assembly: GCA_030704885.1. Classification (NCBI taxonomy): domain Eukaryota; kingdom Metazoa; phylum Arthropoda; class Insecta; order Coleoptera; family Coccinellidae; genus Cynegetis; species Cynegetis impunctata. Next base: position 161,624 of record JARQZK010005088.1, on the reverse strand, counting down.
GGGAGGTCTCGGGTTCAAACCCCGGGGCCGACTGGTCTGCCATGAGTTTTTTTTCAGAGGTTTCCTCATGGTAATCTAAGTCACTACTTGCAAACTTATAAGGCGAATGCTGGGCCAGTATCAATCCTCTGAACCCTACCCACACTTCCTATGTTCCATAGATATCCGGTCTCACCTATCCTTAATGCACTTGACAAGTGTATCCTCTGATCTGGCTGAAGGAGTTAATCTCAAACTTAAGCTGCCCGCCTCCCTGACACATACTTCAGGGAGGAATGAAACACGAGTGTTTCCTTTTTCCAGACAGTGAGTATGGTTCTAAAGTAATCAGCATCTTTTAAGTTTTCTTTAAAATAAACTAAACTTATTTATCATTTTAAAACTATTTGGTAATTTGTAATAAATTCTAATACAATTACAAGACGGATGTTTTTCACTTAAACTTATTTTGTGTTTTGGATAGTGTAGGTCAAGAGTTCTTGTTGGGTAATTATGGGATGTTGTATGCTTTAACATTATATTCTTGTTTTTAAAGAAAAACACCCAAAAAAATACCAAAGACCCTTGAAATATTATTTTCTGAATATTGCTCTACATGATTCCGAAAATTTCAACCCAAACATAATTCTTACAATTCTTTTCTGTATAACTAATATCTCACTGACTCTTGCACTTATTCCCCAGAATATAATTCCATATTTTAAAAGTGATTCAAAATTTGCAAAATAAAATGTTCTGATACAAGATTGACTTGAATTATAACAGAGAGATCCTATTCCATACCCTACTCCACTCAATTTCATTGCCAGATATTCTATACGGCATGACCATTTCAAAAAATTTTCTAGGTAAACTACTAATAATTATTCAATTGATTCTTCCAGGTTTACATGGTTGTTATCTATCTCGACGAATTATCTCTCAATTTTTGATCTATATGTACAAAACATCATTGCAGATGTTTATCTTTATTTAAAATGAGGTTATTGTTAGCAAATCAGGAATTAATTTCTTTGAAAGAATCTCGCTCATTAACTTCTAGCTGTTGGAAGTCACTAGCATAATAATTATTAAAAGATCCTGCTCTACGTCTGGAAAAGTTATTTGAATAATTGAAATTAATATATTCATTTGGTTTACGTTCAAATGTTATTATCTTAATAATTCCAGATAATTTTCAAGTTACAAATCCACTCCTACAAATTACCCAATACATACCTAATTGAAAAATGATTGATTTTCAAGTTACAAATTCACTCCTAAAAGTTACCCAATACATACCTAATTGAAAAATGATTGATTTTCACGTTACAAATCCACTCCTAAAAGTTACCCAATACATAATTGTAAAATGATTGGTTGATTCCAAAAAACACAAAAATTGATAATCTGGCTCTTAGATGCTACCAATTTTTCTGTGTCGCACGATTTTCAGCTAGTCTTGAACGAAATGTACCAGGATGATGACACTTTACGAGACGTTCGCTGACGATACCAAATTGTATGCAAATTCACTTTCAGTTCATTATCGACTGCAAAGCGATCTTCAAGAAGTGTCTAACTGGATGACGTCCTAGTTGTTACCCAAATTGATAATAGCGTTCAGAGCTCTAAACAACAAGTTTGGCATGGATCTTTCCCATATTTTTCCTCTAAATAATGACCACAGACTTCGGAGACATTCCTTCAAACTAAGTAAACAAGAATTCCATACTCAGTGCCACAAAAATGTATTGTCAAATCGAGTATTCAACGATTGGAATTCTCTACCGTGCGATGTTGTTAATGCCTCATTGAAAAATCATTACGATTCATATTTGAGCCAACTGTGAAGGGTAAGGTTTTGTGTTTGTTATATTTCTTTGTATCACAAGTGAAATTTGTATACTTGAATATTCAGTGTAATTGTTAGTGAGTACTAAGTGGCTAGAATTTCTTTATTAGGTTTTTTTGTATTTTTATATATTTCTTTTTCAAATTATGTATCAGAGCTATATAGGTATCTGGCCTCAGCTTTCTGTTCTCCTTTGAAAATAATAATAATAATGAAGAAAGAAGACTGGGTAGGTAAATAAGATAGGCACAACTGAAGACACTACTCGAAGATCATATGAGTAAAAATCTAAACTCCATATATTACAGGAATTTGGAAGAACAGGGCCTGTCGGAAGAATTATCCTTTGCCTTTTTGAAGTCGGCTGGGCTTAAGTCGGAAACGGAGGGATTTGTTATGGCTTGTCAAGATGGAGTGATAAATACAAGATGGTATAAAAAGAACATAATGAAAGTGGACACCCCAACAACTTGCAGGGCATGCCATAGTCAGCAGGAAACTCTTATGCACATCCTGTCCGCTTGCAGAGTTCATGCTCCATCAGGGTATATAGAAAGACATAATGGGGCGCTCCGAATTCTCTACTTCCATCTGAGAGAAGTTTATGGTATAGATAAAGAACCAGTGCTACCATATGTTCCACTAGAAATTGAAGCGGTTGTTGAGAACGATAGAGCTCGCATATACTGGAACTATGCTTTTCCAACAACTCGGTGGATCCACGCAATAAAGCCAGATATAGTCCTACTGGACAAAGAGCTCAGATAATTGTTTGTTGTCGAGTTTTCGTCCCCTGCCGAAAATAATGTGGCGATGAAAGAAGAACAAAAAAGGGAAAAATACAGAGAGTTTATGTTTGAGCTGAGGACACTTTACCCAGGGCATAAAGTTAGGATGGTTGTACTAATCATAGGTTGTCTAGGCGGAATGACAGCTAACTATGTGACAGAACTGAAAATTATTCCGGCATGCAGATCTCTGGCCGATATATTGACGCGCAGAATGCAGAAAGCAGTGTTGCTCGGGTCACTTCGAGTCATCAGGTCCCATGAACTATAGAGGCCGCATGCAGCTCATCTGTTTTGTTAAGGGACGCTGTAAGGGCAGGATGAAGAACTACTCCAAGGAATGTGTGAGAGGTTTTTTAGTGAGTAACCAGCAACATCCGGAGTCTCACACAACCTGAGAATGCATGCGGGATACTCTCAGGGTAGTCTATAAAAGATTTTTCCTCTCACACGGACGTAAAAAAAAATAAAAATTTTTTGATATCGTTAGATCGAGCATGGCATCTAGATGGGCGGAAATTGGACACAATCCAGATACTTGAGACTTTGCCAGATAGGTCTCATAAGTTGTCCAATAATTCCGTTTGGAGTTATACCAACCTAAAGTGACGCCATCTTGGTAAAACAGACCATTCAAAGTTTGTCATTATCTCTATGAAACGATTTTTGGGGGACTAGGAGAGACTTTGGGTTAGAGAAATAGTACAAGGAGAGATACATCGTCAGTAATGTCAAGAGGTATACAACATTATTTGTGGAACTATCTGAATGAGTTATTAATTCAAACTATAATTTCATGGATGTCTATAAACTCGAGATTCAAAGGCGAGAACAATGAAAAATATCCGGATGTCATCCGGATCTTCGTTATCATTCATAAATATAGCACTTAGAGGTGTACGAAAAAAAAATAAAAAGAGAGAAGAAATTTTGCCTAAGTTACCTTTATTTCATACTAAAAAGTGTTATACGATTTAAATATTCTTTTGATCACGAATTACTGATCTCTAAGCATTGTTGAAAGTTCTCAAGATCTTACATCAATTGAAGTTTTGCTTGCCTATTATCGAATATTTACACTGTAACTATGAAAATTTAATAATCATAACCAACAATTTTCTATCTCCATTTCTGTCGACGAGAGTGGAGGGAACGGAGGAGACATTCCGTAAGAAAGATTGATTTATTATTAGACGACGTCAGCCGTCATTTCCGATGTATGATGGAATGCACATCGCGAATCGGCACAGCCTCGTCTTTGCCTTAGACGCTCGTCTGTGTCCAGGACCATCGATTATTCATTTTCGGTGAACGAACACGAATTATAGATACCCGACGTCATTTCGACGTTTCATTACACGAGATGATTGCCGTCGGCAGGAAAAATGGAAAGATTGTCGAAAACAATATATGGAATTCACTTCTTTTGATGGGAATGTAATAAACGGATTGACAGGAACGATGAATTATAGTTTTGTATAATAGAATGGTTGAGAATTTCATAGCTCTAATAATTTTATTCATCTGGGTGAATTGCGCATATTGTTAATTGAACATACTTTCGTAGTATTTGTAGTTGATGAAATACCCTCGTACCCTCGGACAAAATTATTGCATATTTTATTTTAGGTCTTAATTTTTTTCCCTTCAACACTTTTGTGATTTCGGTTGCTAAATCTGTTACATTGGAGTGTTCTACGTATATTGCAATTTATTGCAGATAAAATAGTGGTAAGACATAGCTTTTATAACTGAATTAGCGATAACTTGAAATCATAACTGAATAAGCGGAAAGCTATAATCTCAGCTAGAGTGGCTTGATGACTAAAATAATGGCTTCTCTTTATTTGACGTTTTCAGAATGACATTTTCAGTTCATTATTTTTTCAATCTGTAGTTTCAGTTAGTGATATGCCACGTTTAAATGAGTTAGTTGCGGTTAAAATTGTTTGTTTAATCAATGAGGGGTACAGACAAGAACACACTGCACAGAGATTGAATGTCCATTAATCGACTGTTTCTCGCGTACTAAAACGTTACAATGACACTGGAGGATACAAAAGGCGGCCTGGTCAAGGACGTAAAAGAATTACAACGCCAAGAGATGAGCAATATTTAAGAATTCAAAAGGCAAGTCAATGTTTCCACCAAAACAATAATAAGGAGACTTAAGGAGGTCGATTTGAAGCCAAGACGTCCTGCTGGAATTCCTCGGCTTCTTCCACGCCATGCAATCGGACGGTTACAATTTGCAAGAGCACATGCTGACTGGAATTAGCATCAATGGGGAAAAGTTCTTTATACAGACAAAACAAGAATACAATTATGGAAGCCTGATGGACGTAGTCTAGTACACAGAAGGCCAGGAGAATGTTTCGCAGAATGTAATCTTGTACATAATCTTAGCTTTGGTGGTGGTTCCATTATGCTATGGGCTGGCATTAGTTGGAAGAGCTCCACGGAGCTCATTGAAGTGAATTTAAGGATGAATGCCGACTGGTCCATACTTAACATCCTTGCAGAACATGTTATACCATATGCCGGCATCATTGGATATAATAACTTTGTGGTAATGCACGACAATGCCCGTGCCCATGACGCAACAGTAAACCAGTACATTGAGGATGTCGGGATTGCAAAGCTAGAGTGGCCACCATATAGACCTGACGCAAATCCCATAGAACATGTATGGGACATCCTAAAAATATTTGAACACGAAATCCAGCTCCTAACTCAATTGCAGAATTAAGGATTGCTGCACAGGAAGAATGGAATCGAATACCACAAGAAACCATCAAAGATCTTTTGCGCAGTATGCCTAGGAGGATGCAGGCTATCGTTACAGCTAGAGGAGGAAATACTAAGTACAAAATTGTTATCATTTTATCTTAAACTAAAGTATCGTGTCGATGTTGTTGCTCTTTCCTAATTAAACGTTATTATCAAAAAACAGACCATTTCACTAATTTCTCTACGAATATGTTCTAAAGCGTCAATATGATATTAATTTGATTATTAATAACGTAGAACTTTCCAATGTAACAGATTTAGTAACCGAAATCACAAAGGTGTTAAAGGAAAAAAAATGAACACCTTAAATGAAATATACAATAATTTTGTCCGTGAGTGTACAATTTGAAGGAAAATGGAATGAGTCATTTTTTTCATTTTCAAATTGAGGTATCTGATCCACCCAATAGTTATGTACACTACAAGGGATGAAAGTGATACTTACTAGTCGAGGACGAAGTTTGCGCCCATGCAGTAGCGAGGACTAGCGAAATAATACGAGACTGGTCAAGAACACTTGCCTTCCAATTTGCGTACCTACTATATTTTTCTACTCTAGTTCTCTCAAATAAAAAAAATATATTTTTGACTTACAGTCGAATGCCTTAACTTGTGACAGTTCGGAACTTTAAGATCGAATTAATATTTTTTAAATGCTCTCACTATTTTCTCTCACCGCATTCCTTTTATGAACCGCCTGTTTACTTTATAAATCAGTTTATATGGTTTCTGAATGATCGTTTTCTAAAAGACAAAACAAAAATATTTATATCTCTACCCCTAACTTGGGACAGTACGATTTGGTTAGTTAGCCCAATGATAAAAAACTTAATTTAAACATGGGATAGCATATGTATTTTGAAAAACTATTTAAATCATTCTAGAACCATCAACTACAGTAGAAATATGAAAAGAAATTGTTTTTAGTGAAATAATTTGAAATAAATTATTCGAAAATATGATTACAAATTATGATTAAATGTAACTGCACTCTAAATGCAGATATTATTCAAATGTGAAACGTCACCCTCACCAGCTAGATGACTCTTTTACGGAAAACGATCATCTTCAACTTTGAGATATATATTTATTTATTTATATATATATATATATATATATATACAGGGTGAATCACGGGACATGAGATTATTCTGAAAATTTGGTTTCATGGATAATTGATTTTGCTCTATCGATCTAAAATAATAGTGGGGCTGCGGCGTTGCCGCTTATACTAAAAAGTAGCAGTAACTGTGAAATTTCAAATGAGACAGGACTTAGTTCTCCATTATACAGGGTCCTTCAAAATTTGCGATTTTAACGATAAATACAAAAAAAGTAAAAAGTGCATTTTTTCAGATATAATACCCAGTATATTATTGAATATCTCGAAAGAAAATTGAAATCTCTTTCAAATGATATATCATGTTCCTATACCTAAAAAGTCAGGTTTCCGAAATAAAAGCAAGTTTCTATAAAAATCGGATTATTTAGACATATTTTGTATTAGGTAGCTATGAAATGTCAAGAAAGATGTCATTATGAAAATTTGACAATTAGTCCATCAACAATAAAACGTTCGCGCGTTCATTAACGAAAATTTAATTTGAAAACAATCAAAATGGAAGGCAATAACTATTCTCATGAAGTTTTGATGAAGTTATTTATTTTACATGGTTAATGTGACCAAATAATAGCAAGAACATGCAGACGATTCAATGAAATGTATACCTATTGACAACCAATAAACGAGAGAAAATTTGTACGTTTACAAATAATTTTATCTGGATGCCATCAGCTCATTACACTGGGGAAGTAACAACTGAGTTGTTCCAAATGTTCGATGATCGCTGGTTTAGACGTTTAGGACCATGGAATTGGCCTGCGAGATCACTCGACCTAACGCCAATTGATTTTTACTTGTGAGGTACTTTGTAAAGAAAAGTTTACATTACATCAATAGCCAGTAAACAAGACCTGCGCCAACGAGTGATCAATTCCATCGAGGAGCTAAATGCCAATGAGATAAGGAGGGCCACAAATCATTCAACAAGTATACGAATTTTGAAATGTTTGGAAAACAACGGCTCATTTTGAACACTTATTATGATATGATATTATATATGATATTATTATATGATATATGAACACTTATTATGATCGTTTTCTTAACTTAAATACTTATGTCATTGTATTAACATGGTTTATTCCCGTTATAACGTTTTTTTATTTGTTATTTTACGTAATGCAAATTGTTTTTTTATTAGTTTAGTAAATTTCGTTTCGCTTTCAGTATTGACCCATAAGTGATAAAATTATTTTGTAAACGTACAAATTTTCTCTCGTTCGTTGGTTGAAATAGGGATACATTTCATTGAAATTTCTGCATGTTCTTGCTATTATTTGGTCTTATTGACCATGTAAAATAAATAACTTCATCAAAACTTCATGAGAATAGTTATTGCCTTCCATTTTGATTATTTTCAAATCAAATTTTCGTTAATGAACGCGCGAACGTTTTATTGTTGATGGACTAATTGTCAAATTTTCATAATGACATCTTTCCTGACATTTCATAGCTACCTAATACAAAATATGTGTAAATAATCCGATTTTTATAGAAACTTGCTTTTATTTCGAAAACCTGACTTTTTAGGTACAGGAACATGATATATCTTTTGAAAAAGATTTCAATTTTCTTTCGAGATATTTAATGATATACAGGGTATTATATTTGAAAAAATGCACTTTTTACTATTTTTGTATTTATCGTTAAAATCGCAAATTTTGAAGGACCCTGTATAATGGAGAACAAAGTCCTTAGAATATTCTTAATACGTCAGAACTTGGTAAACTTCACCTAAAATTTCAGCGTCCTACGAATCTGAATACCTGTATATATATATATATATATATATATATATATATATACATATACATATACATTATATAAATATATATATATATATATATATATATATATATATATATCATATATATATATATATATATATATATATATATATATATATATATATATATATATATATATGTGTGTTTGTGTGTGTGTTTATATAATTTCTTAAGTACCTTATACTATATTCGCTATTGGAACAATGTCCCGAGTTTGGATTATGTGTTCCTTTTTTTGAAAAAGTATGTAGGTATAGGAGTTATCAAAAAAAAATTTCTTTAAGTTAAACCCGGTATGAACTATAAGGGTATGAGATAACTTGTACTGAAAGTTATCAATGTTTGAAAAATTCTAGTTGAGTTATAGCAAAATTAATTTCATAAATAACTTACTTTGAAAGCTAGATGAATTCATGAAATGAAGCTTTATGCTGTGAAACAACGAATAAACTGTGTATATTCAATCTCCTGCTCCTTACCCCGGCTCCACACTTGCGTTGTTCGCCAACGAATAATCGATATTCGGGACAAATACTGCATGTGTGGATTTAATGTTCGTGTTCGTTGGCGCACATTCAGCATGTTCGCCCGAACACGAATGTTTTCCGTCTTGAGTCGGTAAATTTGTCCACATCAAAGCACCCAAATATTCAAATACAATTATTCGGTTTAAAAGTAATATGTGTGGATGGTGCAAAATGTACGAACATTCGTACATAATTATTCATTTCCAAATATTCGCAGAGTTTCCGATTATTTGTATACGCAAGTGTGGAGCCGGGGTAAGAATGTCACATACAAGATACAAGTGTGACAATCGTCAACATAAAAAGCAACAAAATGTCGCAAGTTGAGACACTGTCCCAAGATTGGACATTTGATTGCATATAATGTGAGCAATCTAACTAATTCTGACAGAATATTTGTTCGCTAATCTTTCACTCTTATCAATGGACACTAGAATTTGAAATATGTCGTTTAGAGTTTTCATGGAACCCAGAAACTTTAACTAGACTATATAGGTTCGTCGTAAGAGTATGTTACCCTGCAATCTTGCTATGAGTGTAGCTTTCTTAAACAGGTAATTTTTGTCGAATATATTTCATATATAAATTTATTTTTGGGATAATGAGATTGATTATGGGTGAGAGAAATGATGCGATGGGTGAGTCACTTCGTTAGGAATGTCAAAAGGCATGCAAATTCACCAAGGGGGTGCAAATATGTCAAAGAGTTTGTAACTTGGACCCTAGCTTCATGACTATCTATGAACTCGTTACTGAATGCAGAGAACGATGAAATGCATCGGGATGTCGTCCAGATCTTTTTTGGTCATTTATAACTAGAGCATTTCAGGTTGTTCGAAAAGACAACAACTAAGAGAATATAACAAAACTTACTTAAAATATTCCTCAGATAAAAATTACGGAGATATTCGCAATCTGGAGGTTTTCGTTTCTGCAACTATTCATGTTAAACTTCTGTTTTTGGAACTAAGTTCCTTACGGCAGGCTTGGAGGAGCTTTGAGACTAAAACCGTAATGGAAGTGACGACACACAAGCGAATATTGTGTAATAACTTTTTCTTTCTTCCTCTTTCTTACCGTTCTCTCATCCCTTCTCTTTCTGATCCCACTACGCCATGCCAATCACCAATGCAAAGTATATACTCATGAATTCATTTATGCCGGCTCTTCACGTTGGCCAACATAGTGGCGAATGTTGTGGCCAATATATTCGCCAAGGGCTCGTGGTGGCATCCACACGTTGGAACTGTTGGAAGGTCGTTCAGTTTGCTTCGATACTGGGCAATATTCGGATCAATTCATTAAAATGGATATTGGGGAGCTAACGGCTGCTGCGGTTTATTTATTCACAGCATACCGCTACTACTGACATTTTCTGAACACTAATTACGACGCGTAAATATAAAATTTTAAAAATCCGGACATCCTACTGCTTAGCACTAGAAATGATAAAACCCCTCGGCGCATGTGCATGTCGTAATGCCTAATAAGTCTATCGCAGATCATTTTTCCTCATGATGACTATATCGGAAAATGTATAGTATTTGAGATATAATCAAAATTTTGAGCGAAATTCATAATTTTTACTAATTTTTTTATTTTTAGGTGGCGCCACGTCAATATTTTTTGAATGTGTTATATAAATTAAAAAACTATACATGAAATGCTATCATCTTATTTCATTATTGTATAAATCGGTTTAGGTTTATGATTTATAGATAGCACCACACTTCTATGGACAAAAGAAACTAAAAAACGCTATAATTTTTTTATTCTTCGTGGGGAAAATTTTTTTAAAACACTTTTCTTATGAAATCATATGTGTTTTATCGATATCCTTTGGAATTTTTAAAATCGGACCAGCTACTAACTTTTTGTCATGATACTATGACCCCTTAGCTTCGCCTCGGGGTAAAAATCATTTGCATGTGATCACTCTGAAAGCTCGTATCAAACTAAAAGTGTGACCAACGTGTGGACGCGACGGCCAAAACTCTGCCACAACCCTTTGATCTTTTGTAAAAAACCGACACCACACGGATCTCGCGCCAACTTGTCGGCCATCATTCCAATACAAACCAATGTATCACAAACACCCGATCTACATGTTGGCGATACGTATTGGCCATCAAGTTCGCCACTATGTTGGCCAACGTGAAGAGCCGGCATTATAAGCAACGCGAAAGCGTAATGAGCCGTCGCGGAACGTCTGGCAGATGTGAAACGTCGAAATAATTTTGTATAAGTTATATGCATAAAAGAACAGATTATAACAGGAATCAGATATGGCATAATGAAAAGATAAAGCATTACAAATTTGTTCCATAAAATAATGACTACGTATAGTAGATTTATATTCCATTATATAGCGTGGCGATACGTTACACTCTCATTATATACTCTCTTGCGTCTTTGTTCGCATTATATTGACGTCCGAGTGGTCTGAGTACTGAACACTGGTATCGTATTACTGGGTTCGAATCCCAGAGGTGACTCCAGGCTTTTTTCATTTATTCATATACAATTGCCTTGCAGCTCTTGACCCTACATTTCAATATTAATTATTTCAACTCGGATTAGTATAAGTTATCACTTCTGTCGATCGTCCCGAGACGCACATGTTTCTTTTTTGCGAATTGTGTTGCTTCTATATTATCCGAGGGAACTTCGTTCCTACCTTCTTTTTTTATAAAATTATTTTTATCCAAGGAACGGTCAAAAAAACTATTAACATTTTTATTGAATGGCGGGCTACACACGAACGTCGTTGTCTTAATACATCGACGTGCATCCAAAAACGCTCAACCAATAACGTGCAACCTGATTGCGTACACACGTACGTACAAAACCATAGTTTTGTCTAGTCTGCTAAAATTTTTGACCAGATGTCTGAGCAGGAGAAATATTTAGCTCTGGTAACAGTGGCGTGTACAAAGAAAAAGAAAAATGAAAATCGTCGCCGAATGTAGTCTTAAGGTTGGTTTGTAAAACGATTAAATTTTTCACACATTCACCTGTTTGAAAAATGGAGGTTAGAATTAGAGGACTCTAGTAATTACGTAAGAATGGACGAAGAACCTATTCTTAACTATTGGACATGGTTATTCCATTAATAAAACGTCAAGACACAATGATGAGATTGGCAATAACTGCAGAAATTACTGCAAGAAATTACCAAGATTTAAAATTCACTACTTTAATATCTCCGAAAGCCTCTACCACCGTATCACTTCTCTTCGAGATAAAATCTTTTTCATTTTATCTTCGAAACCCACCACGAAGACTATTGATTTTAGCAACAACTGTACTTTTTGTAGCATTTGGTTGAATGATTTGCAGTTCCTCTATCAATATTTTGTATGCTTAATTTCTTTCATTTCGGTCTAAATAGTGCTTTGATTTTGTCTGCCACCAGCAGGGTAGGTCCCTGTACAACTTCACAAATTCCCGTAGAAATTCCCGGACATTGTTTTGCAGTCGGACATAATAATGAAACTATCTGCAAATATTTTTAGTAAATATTATACAAATTCATGAAATATTTAACTTATTATTTCAAATACTTATTGCAGTAAAAAATTATTTCATAAACTTAACCGCCGCTACTGCTTTAAAAATGCACACTCCTCGGTATTTTGCATCCACACGTAGATACTTGAATGCGTTCGTTGGAATGCGCATCCAAAAATTCAAGCGTTCCCTGCGAACATCAACGCGGCATTCATCCGGGTTGTGCATTCAAAACCGTGGGTTTTCTGCATCCACATTAACGTTATTAGCTGCACGTTCTTGGATGCACGTTGATGTACCAAGACATCGACGACCGTGTGTAGGGGCCTAATAAGACACTCTTTCTTCTGTTTATTTCGCGATACCACTACCTACCCATTCGAACTTTAAAGAAGTTTTCACAAGCATTCGAAAGAATGTGATGAAATTAGTTGTAAGAAAATAAACAGATGTCGGTATTAAAATCTGGAGCAATTTATTGGAATATACACCAGATGAATAGTTGGCGATATACGTCTCCGATATTCTCGACTGACTTCGTTTATTTGTACCTGTCTGTGCGGCCGGCAGCCCCTTGAAACCAAAAAGCTTTTATTTACGTTCGTGTCCGAATAATGAAATTTTCGGCCGGCCTGGACGCGAACGGACAAATTAAGAGTGTGAACGGGCCCGCGGGTGGCCGCGCCTGGCCCACCCAGGCAACGCTTTAAGATCATCATACCTGTCGGGCATAGATTTTTCGATTTCTGGCCGATCGTTGACGGCGCAGGTGAGGGACAATGACACCCGCTATTTTATTGCCGAACGGGCGGCAGGTAACAACTTCTGCTCCTGCAAGGGGTTATACAAACCAGTTCGGTTCGATAAAGGCGAAATATGATTATTTTTTCACCAATGATTGGGGAGGCATCATTAGGATAGTACATCCTATACACTACATACGTTTTTCGTCGTACCAATGTTCTTGGAAATCACTAAACTATTGAACTGTATCAGGAGTCTATGGGAAGGGACGGAATGGATTTTCAAATCCTTCATACCTCCTGCACCACAATTTTTAAGTTTCTTTGACGACATATATATATATATATATATATATATATATATATATATTTTATTTATTAATTGAATAATCCTATATATATATATATATATATAATTATTCATTCGAATTGTTGTTGCCTGTGAACTATTTCTAATCTTTTGATAATTATTAGCAATAAACAGGCTTGTTGAATCTCAAAAAACTCGATTTTATTAAAAAGTTGACGTTTCGCCACGACATTCGTGGCTTTATCAAAACTTTTGAAAAAATTGAAATTTCTTTGACATTCATTGATTTGAAAAAATTTGAATAGAAAAAGACTACTATGTCTCACTAAAATTTTTTTCGGCTGTGGCCGTTCTTTGTTATTTATTACGTGCTATTCAGTCCAATATTAACATTCAAATCTGTTATTATTAGATGGTAAGGGAAACCACAGAAACCTTTACCCACGTAATGTTCGAAATAGGTTCAAATTATTTTTATTTTGAAAAGTCAAAGAATAGGGTACTATTTATATTGTTTTCAAAAATTTCTCATTGCGGCTGTGGCCGTCTTCAGTTATTAATTACGTGCTATTTAGTCCAATATCAACAGACAGGTCCGTTGATATTAGATGGGAAGGGAACCACAGAAACCTTCACCCACGTAATGTACAAAATAGGTTTAAAATATTTGATTGTTGTCTTTAAAAAGACATTACTTGTAATTTTGGAGATCACATGTTCTAAACTGTACTTTCTTTTTAGAAAAATTGAAAATTCTAGATGTTTAGATTTTGTCTAAGATGATGAGTTGTTATGGTTAGAGCTTGTGTGTTTTGATTTATGTTGTTTCTTCGAAAAATCAAAGAATTAAATCTGCGTATATTGAAACAAATGTTTGATATCTGTTCTATCATTTACGACTTTATTTAAATTTTTTTGAATATGTAACATTTCTAAAATTTCTCTGCGTTTTTGTTTTTTTTCTATTTCTAAAATTTTCGTGGTATTAAAGTTGAAAGTATGATTCTCATTGTTTTTATGTTTTATTAGTGCTGTGGTTTGTGTTTTGGTATATTTGTGTGATTTTAGTCTTTCTTCTAAATTTTGAAAAGTTTGTCCTATATATGATTTATTACAATTATTACAAGGTATACTATAAACAACATGAGATTTTTGCAGAAGAGGTGTTTTACTTTTTAATTTAGAATATATTTGTTTTATTTGATTTTGTGCGGTGTGGGCTACTTTAATATCGTGTCGATTTAAAATTTGTGAAATTTTATTACTTAAATCAGGAATATATGGGAGAGGAATATATTTTTGTTAATATTTTCTTTTTTTGATGTTTCTAATGTGTTGTGAAGTTTATGAATTCTATTTTTAGTTATTTTCTGTATAAGTTTTATTGGGTAATCGTTTTTCAAGAGTAATTTATGGACATCTTGTAATGTTTCATGTCTGTGTGTAGGTGAAGTAAGTTTAAGTGCTTTGTCTATATATCCGATTATTAAACTCTTTTTTTGTGACAAATGATGTGTACTGTTGTAGTTCAATGTTCTTTGTGAAAAAATTTCTTTTCTATGCCATTTTGTGATAATTTCATTGTTTTTGTGTATGAGAGTAATATCAAGAAAATTTAATGTATTGTTCGTTTCTTTCTCTAGAGTAAATTGTAATTTTCTATTAAAGTCGTTGAATTTTTTTAGAATATCATGAATAAAATCTTCTGATGTTATTATAAGGCAATCATCAACATACCTTTTGAATGTTATAATTCGTTCATTCGAATTATTCAATACATTTTCTTCTAAATATTCTAAAACTAATTGAGCTATAACACTGGAAATAGGACTTCCCATTGCTACACCATCAATTTGTTGGTAGAAGGTATTTTCATATTGAAAATAGTTTGTACCAAGTGCAAATTGAATTGCTTCTATAAAATCGGTTTTAGGAATATTTGTATAATTTTTGATAATATTCCATTTGCCATTAATTATTATTGGAACCAAAGAATTTGGAATATTGGTATAAAGAGAAACAACATCTAATGAGAAAAATTTTTCGAAACTTACGATCGCAAAGAATCGACTGCGTTCCAGATTGACCGACTTAAACCTGGAAAATCAGTTGCGAGTAGCCACATCTTCAATATCAGCTAATATCACACGACTCCGCAAAGAAAGACAGTTCCAGCCATAATATTAGTATTAGAATGAGTTAATTATGTTTAAAAATGCATATATTTTATGTTTGTTTATTTTTTATTTGTTTATTTATAATATATAAATTTTTTTGTTGAACAACAAAAACTATTATTATTATTTGTCTGGCCTGCGAATGATGTTATAAATTTCCAAATGGCCCTTGGCAGAAAATAGGTTTCCCACCCCTGACTTAGAGTATAGCTGTACATTTTACCTGTCTGACTCTTTGAAAGTATTGTCTTTAATATTTGGATTTCCGTTTGAAATATTTTTGATTTATATATACATATACATATATATATATATATATATATATATATATATATATATATATATATATATATATATATATATATATGTATATATATTCCTGAATAGAATAAATTTATATAAGAAACTAAATACAGTTTTCTCTTGAAACAGCATTTATTCATTTGCTTTCAACTTCTCTCTTGAATAGGACGAAGTTAGGAAAACCAGCAATAATAAAATTCTGCGCATTGTTGCCTTGTCGTACTCTTAACTTCAATATCGAGAAGTGATCATTTTGAATCGTTGTGAGTTCAAAACGTATGTTTCCATTACAAAAAAAAATGACTAAACTGAGAACAAAATAGCTCGAGGAAAAATTCCTTAGGTTGAAAGTACAAGACACTGTACAAGTGACAAGTTCTCTGCTTCTGCCACTCCATGATTCTCTTGGTACATTTTTCATTTGGTAACCTGTAGGTGGTCGTTCCACATCCGGATCGATATCCTGCTTGTTCTGAGGGCTGATAGAAGTCGAGTTTTCATTCAAGGCGTTTAGTTATGATTTCAGTGAATAGTTTATATAGATGCGAAAGTAAGCTGATGGCCTGTAGTTGTTTAGGTCAGCAATGTTTTTTGTGCATAACAACAATGACGATATTCCAGTCTGTAGGTGTTGTTTGTTATAACTCTTAGTAGTATATCTCCACTTTCCTTGATTGCCTCAAACACAATATCATATTCTCCGGGTGCTCTACCGTTCCTCATCTCCGACAGTGATTTCAAAACTTCTGCTTTAGTTATATCCGGTAGTTCCTTCGATCCTTAATTTAGAATTTTGGGTATAGCCCGGGGATTGTCCTCATCTGGCTGTTCCCTTTCACTATACAAGTTCAACTAAAATACTCTCACAGTCTCTTGTTTCTTTGTAGTGAGCTGTCCGCTTGCATTTTTTAGTTTAGTGATCTCGGTTTTTCCTATTGAGAGTTGGTTCGTGAGTTCTTTCATTCTTTTGTTGTCCTCGATTGTTTTCCTTATCCATTTGGTGTTACAGGCTCTTGAATCTTTTTGAACGGCTTTAAATATGTCTTGGTTTATATGTTTCAGCTGGTGTCCACCTCTTGGGGACCTCTGTAGTATTTCTCGCCTCCACTTCATAAGATGTCGTGTATTTGCTGAGAGTTTATCTTCTCTGTTATTCATTCTTGGACAATGTTCTCGCTGCGCCTCAAGTACAATAGTACAATCTACTGTAGTAGCATTAAGTGTTTCTAAATCCATTGCTTCTGTATTTCTTAGATGTTAGTTTATGGATTGTTGATATTCTTCATTTTTGTTACAGTGGTCCATATCCTGTTTATACATACTCGGTAATAATTGCTTATCATCATAGACTCGATGTATAGGTAATATACTATTTTATTATGTTGTACAAATTGTTTAGTAGTGAGGTACCTAGAAAACTTCATTTCTGTATGCACCATCCGGTATTATTAATATTTATATGTGCCACTATCGGTATTTTTGAGAAATAATTGATGGGTATCAATGGGAATTATTAGGCATTGTTGGGGAATTGTTGGGCATTGCTGAGGAATTGCGGGCATTGTGTGCATTAGATGTACAAAAATTGAGTCAGCGGTTTACCCCTCGGAAAAAACAAAATATAGAGTCATACCCACATAATAGTTCCCTTT
Organism: Cynegetis impunctata; assembly: GCA_030704885.1. Taxonomy (NCBI): domain Eukaryota; kingdom Metazoa; phylum Arthropoda; class Insecta; order Coleoptera; family Coccinellidae; genus Cynegetis; species Cynegetis impunctata. Next base: position 144,080 of record JARQZK010005088.1, on the reverse strand, counting down.
ATACGTTTTAACATAAAATGAAAGATTTCAGTAAAAAGGTTAATCGACATAATAATAATAAAACAGAAATAATAAAATAATTATACAAAAAGTTGTTCAATAAAGCGATTCAGCAAGTTATTCAGCCTGTAACAAGGGAATTAGAGCATTTTAACTCATATCAGAACGTTCTACATAAAACTCAAATCACTTCTTTAGCCACACAATATCAATGTAGCGTTCGGAACCAATGAGAGCATTGGAAACATATTAAGAAGAAAAGATGAAAAATTTATTAACTTGGAATTAAGCAACTGGTTAACTATTGGCGAACGTAGATGAGCATGGGCCATAGATTGCTTTGTTTACATCTGTTTACGTGTATTTTATATGAGAAGTTGTTGAGTTTTAATTGTGTTTAATTTTACTTGGGATCGTTAACAAACGTTCAGAAGAAATGAATCACTATTGTTGTGAATCCTATTGTTCATTTTGGGCAAAAAAAAAACCCGAATAGAGCTTACATACCTTTCCGAAAGCTGGAAAATTCAAAGTTGTATTACAAACAAAGTTGGTGGAAAACAAGAAAATGATGGACAGCAGAAAGGTATGGATTCATAACTAGAAGATTGAAAAAAAAGTGTCTGAACATAAGAGAGTTGTTCTTTACAGTTTACTGAGAATAGTTATTTTCCCTGCAGTAAGTTTGTGGATTTTTTGATATAGAATAAAACCAACTGCTGATGTGCAATTTTCAGCTGACCGAAAACGTAGGGTTTTTAAATTCCAATGCTATTCCAACGAAAAATCTTCCACTTTTATAGGAATCAGAACCTGGGCCATCATCCAGAGATTCTAGATAATTGTAATTTCTTTGATGTAACAGCCAGAGATACTATTAAAATAATAATAATAAATAATGTTTATTTGCACAACCCAAATAACAGTTTATCATAACATCAAGAATATGAAATAAAACTTAACTCATTACGTTCAAACCATTCAAGCAGAGTATTGATGTTAATTCTTCTTTATTTCATGTTGTTTCTTTCAGTTTTGCTGGTAAGTACTTAGTTTTGTCCATTATACTCAAAACCTCTTCGGTTGGTAATGAAAGTAGACATGTCGGAGATGTTTTCTTGAAACTTGAAAAAGTTTTTTACTTTTAAAATAAATAGGTGTTCTATCATACAGACTCTTCATGATGTATACATAGTTCCTCTAACCAGTAATTATAGGTATTTTCAAAGTTTTAGGATGGTCTACTAGATCGAGAGAATTTTTGATATAATAAGGATTTTGATTTACTATATTTTTCAATATTGAAGAAAGAAATTTAGAAAGATTATATAGGGGTGATTGAATATAAGAGACAATAGGTCTTAATGGTATGTTTTCTTTATGTATTTTAGGCAGACCATAAAATTTAGGTGAAAGGCTCTTGTGTCGAATTAATTCTTTTGATGTTTGTGGAGAAATGAAATTTTTTTGTTGCCATGTTTTAAACAATTTATTACTTTCATTTTGCAGAGTCTTAGTTAAATCTTTTTTAATTTGTTTATATTTAGATGAATCACTAAGCATTGCAGTAATTTTTTGTTTGTATGTATTAGTTTCTAGTATAACTGTTTTGTTTCCTTTGTCTGATTTAGTTATTGTTAGTTGTGGATTAGATTTGATGAATTGTTTGGTTTGATATAAGTTTTTGATGTTTGTGTATTATATATATATATATATATATATATATATATATATATATATATATATATATATATATATATATATATATATATATATGATTATTCACGTTATTCGACACGAAGAATTATGGCTAAAGTGTTTGATTTTATAGAAGTTTTTCTTTCGGAAGGATAAGATAAGGACCTATCAGTTCTGAATTTTAAAAATATTTTCATGTTATACAGGGTGTTCCTGAAACATGAAATGTATCAAAATTGTTATATTTCAAATAGAATACCCTGTGTATAGTATTTCATTTTTGAATTTCACGATAAAAACATGTGCCAGTCTCATCAAGGTTCAATTCACCTGAACCTCATGGTTTTTGAAATATCTCGTATTTTGTGAAAATGTAGTCATCATAATCATTTTTAACACTCAAATTCTCAACCCGGTTTTTTCTTGTTTTCAACCAAATTAGTGATAAGGCCTACTAACTGGAACAAAATTTATGTCGCACCCATGCAATATTGACTAACTTATACATGGTGTGTGAAAATAAAGGTAAAATAATTGCAATCTTTAAGCGGCACTAACTTGTTTAACTTAAATGGAACACCCCGTATTTTATGTCACCAACCGATGTAGAGTGTAATTGTCTATCGAACACCTCAATACATTCATATCGATAACTCTTCACGTTTCTAAATAAAAGCACAATTTCATTTTGTAAACTGATTTTAAGAAATTTATTTTTTACAAAGTCGCCTATGGCTTTTTGACAAGTACCTTTTATTATTCACTTATGGTTGTCGAATACATTCCTATCGATTACTCTTCACATTTTTAAATGAAATGCACATTTTCGTTTTGCAAACTAATTCTAAGAAATTTATTATTTACCAAGTCGCCTATGGCTTTTTGACAAGTATTATTATTCACTTATGGTTGTTGAATGCATTCCTATCAATAACTCTTCACGTTTTCAAATAAAATGCACATTTTCATTTTGCAAACTGATTTTAAGAAATTTATTATTTACCAAGTCGCCTATGGCGTTTTGACAAGAATTATTATTCACTTGGTCAACTGGTTGTTAGTTATGAGAATGTAATTCCAAATCATCCTATCAGCAATAGCGGTAGTCTGTGATTCTGTTATCATTGTTTTGTTATAGAGAATGCTAGTTCATCCGAAAGAAAAAAGGATGTATGGGGCGGAATAATAGGCCAATACTTAATTGGTCCTTATTTTCTCGAAGAAAATTTAAATTGAATTTGGTTTTTAGAATTTTCAACAAAGCATTTCACCAGACATTTCATCAGATTTAAGAGGGATGTGACTTCAAATGGATGGAGCTTCAGTTTATTTCCATCGGAGGTCTGTAAATATTCGAATTTTGATTTCCGAAATCAATGGATTGGAAGGAATGGATTCCAAAAATGTAAAGTCAGGTGACCTTAAGTTACCTGTTTTCTACTTATGGGGATACATTAAAGGAATCTTTTATAATATACACTTCCAACAACACCAGACAATATGAAATAGCCCATCAGATACGCTTCTGTAAATGTAAGCCCGCGTATGTTATCAAATGTTGCTTAAGGTTTTAGAAAAATGATACGTTTGTGTTAAGAGTCTGATGGTCGCCATTTTTAACACTTGATATAAAATATTGCTTCAATGTAGAGCATAATCGGACATTCTATGCCCAACTGAAAATTTTTGCGGTGTTGCCACTTCTTTTAGAGAGTAGTAGTAACTCTGATATATTTGAGCTAAGAAATACTATGATATCGTAATTTGAGTTGAATTTTGGTGATACTTAGGGGCTTCTTATACTTAAGCCTAATCTCCGTTACTTCAATACGGGGTGGTAAAAAAATACAGTCAATTCGTTTGCTTGAAAAAGTGACTGAAAGTTTATTATTTCAAATAAAGTACCCAGTATATTATTGAAAATTCAAAAAGCTAGTGGAATTTGCTTTTTATCTATATGATTACTATTTGACAGTAACATTGTGACAATTAACTAATATTATCGACATTTTCTTTACTTCAGAAGTTGCAAATACCTTCAAAAACGATGGAACAAAACTATTCAAACGAAGTTCTTATGAATTTGTTTATTAATTTTGGACAGGTTGATAAAATTATCAGCAGACATTAGGAATGTTCAATGAAATATATCCGAATCTACCGCCAATGGACCTCAAGGAATTTATACGAATTCAGAACAATTTCAATACGTTTGGATCAATTTTGAAGTTAGCCGTTACTTGGTTAAAACCCATAACAATATTATTAGAAAAACAAACATGGGTTTTTTAAATAATACCAACAACTTTGTTTCTATTCGACTCGCCCTGTTTGTATTTCATCACATCTAATGAATAAATTAAAAAAACTCTATCGCAGCGAGCTGCATTAGAAGAGCAGGTTTTCATAACGTATCCATTTTGAAAAATATATTCAATAAATTGTGATTTTTTTTCCTGGTGGTTCAACCCCCCAACCAATTCGCATTAAAACCTATCCTATTCAATATATCATAGGAAACTACCTACTCACAAATTTTCGATCCTATTGCTCCAAAATTACGCTCTTTATCATGTATAAAAATTTATTTCTTCTTCCAGGGGATCAACCCCCCAACCAATTCGAACCAGAACCAATTCCATCCAAGATATCTTTCGAAAATACGTACCTACGAACGTTTAACCCTATTACCCCAAAATTGTGACTTTTATCATGTTAACAAGATTTATTTCTTCCCGCAGGGGGTCAACCCCCCAACCAATCCGAACCAAAACTAATCCCATCCAAGATATCATGCGAAAGTACCAAGATACAAACTTTCAATCCTATTGCTACAAAATTGCGCCTTCTGTCGCGTAAACAATATTTATTTCCCCCTAGGGAGGTCAACCCCTCAACCAATTCGAACGAAATACAATCCCATCCAAGATATCATACGAAACTACCTATTTACAAACTTTCAACCCTATTGCTTCAAAAATGCGCCCGTTATCGTGTAAACAAGATTTATTTTTCCCCCAGGGGGGTCAACTCCCCAACCAATACGAACCAAAAACAATCCCATGCAAGATATCATGCGAAACTACCTATTTACAAACTTTCAACTCAATTGCGTCCGCTATCGTGTAAACAACGCTAAAATACATAAGCTTATACATACATACATATGAACATATATATATATATATATATATATATATATATATATATATATATATATATATATATATATATATATATATATATATATATATATATATATATATATATATATATATATATATATATATATATATATATATATATATATAGAGAGAGAGAGAGAGAGAGAGATATGAAATTGAGTTTTTGGTGCCAAGCATCATAAAAAGTCATGAAACGAACAACTATCTTGGTCCAACTTTGCTAATCGCACCCATTTTAATAAGCAGGTTTTCAAATTGAAAATCTGCTAAAAAAATACAGGGAACACTCAGAGTTTTATGGAAATTTTTCAAAATCTATACCTATATACCAAAATAGTCAATATATCACTATAAATTATAATTTATCGTTATGAAAAAACAGTTTTTCGAAACTACAATGAATAGATACTACAAATGCAAATTAGGAAAAATCATGAGTGTTGGGAAATTTCAACGATTTTCAACAAATCACTCAAAGTTCTAACGCCTTAAATAGTCAAAATGTTGATATGAAACTTACTAATTTAAGACGTTAAAAACTATTCTTATTATGTTTAAGGAATTGCAGAGGACTTAACATTCCATGAAAAACAGCTGGGTAGGATCAATTTTGCTCTCATTGAACTTAAACCCATACACAATTATTATCCTTGTTGTAATTGCCCACCGCGACTGATTTGGTCCTATTCGATATTCGAAACGGGCCCCGAATAATGCGATATTACAATCCATCTACCGATAATTATCGAACTGCACAGGCTTGTCAGAGAACTCCATGAACAAGGAATCACAATGATGGCGCAGTAATACGCAGATATGTCAAAAGCAGGATGAGAGGCGAATGCAACCTCCGTGCCTCTGTAAGCTCGAGGGTTACACGAGCATAGGTAGAGCTTTAGATAATGCCCGGATCGGCAAATAAATCTAATTCATCCGAGATGGGCGTTTCTAAAGCAGTCCACACACGTTTCGACCACTCAGTTTGATCACGGTGCCGAAAGTATTGAATAGAACTGACAGACCTTTCACGAAATGACCGAATATTCCAGTTAATTTGACAAAAAAACGCGCGAGCAGCAGAGCTCCGCCACTAAGTACATCGCTTCGAGAAGCCTTTCGAAGGGAATCAATTATGGTTTGAAAAACAACGCTTCAATAACAAACTGAAATAAAAGTTAGAAAATAACTAATTTGATTGAAAAAAATTCCGAAGTGCTTCACGTACTGAAGAACCTCGCTTCAATAGCAAACTCTAATAAAATTCAGAAAATAACTTATTTAATTCAAAGAAGGTACAATAGCGAAACAGGTCGAGATGCGATTCGAACTGAATAGTCTCCGCGAAGTGCAGTTAGATTAAGGAGGGTTGACATCCTCACGGTATCATATTTCAACCTGATCTCAATCAACATAAGCTGTGGAGTAGAGCCAATGTTCAAAACCCACACGAAAAATTCACCCAAATTTTGAAAGTTTCGATCTGCCTAAAAAAAAATTCGAGATACCAAATTTCAGCCTATTTGGTTTGACTGAATTATCGTTTGCAAAACGAAGAAAAAAATTAACATTTGATCGTTAAAAAAATGCATGTCATCAATCACACAGCCTACTTTTTCACTACATATCCGACAACGAATTGTTATCACTTTTTTGTGCGAAATAATTTTATTATACATATTATTTCAAAGAATAATTATGACATATCTTCAAAAATATATCGCTCTTGAGAAATATTAGGATTACAAGTTTTATAAATGACGTTTCATTTGTTTTATTACATGAAATCATTCCATAGAGAAATACATGCAGGGTAAGTTTCCGAAATGATAATAAAAGTAGAGCATAGATTAAAATCTTGTTTGGCAATTATCAGTCACCATAATGAACTTACTCAATTTTATCAAGGTTATTTTCAAGATTACGTCACAAAATTTGCGTGAACAGCAGAGCTCCGTCACAAAGGTCGTATTTCGCTCTCATTTTTGTTAATTTTGACATACCAATTCTTAATCCCGAAGACAATTTAGAAAGGCAATAGAGGTGAGCAAAACCTTACAACCTACGAAAATACAAGATATCTTGAATTTATTGGGCCGCTACATGATGTAAATTGAGAAGTATATTGAAACATTGGGTTCTAAAAACATTTCCTTTTTAACTAATTATTTGTAACCATCCTTCTATTGACCCTTTTCATACAATTTGTCATCTATTTCATTCTTGTATTCGATATAACGGAGAAATATATTTAGTTTGCATTTAGCGTCTGAAGAAGCTGAAGTTTCGCCGAAACGTGCATCATGCGTATTTTATTTAATAAATGTGTAAATTGTTTTCATGAACCATTATTTTAATATTGAGATATCTCTACATTAAAATGGCGGCAGTTAATGAAAATTGTTCAAATCTGGAAGAGCGGAAAATCTCGAAAATTACGAAAAAATAAGAAAACACTACATTAAAATAGCGGCTCAAGAAGAAGGTTATATATATATATATATATATATATATATATATATATATATATATATATATATATATATATATATATATATATATATATATATATATATATATATATATATATATATATATATATAAATATCTATTATATATATGTATCCTCATATATATATATCTAACCTGAGTGCTCCTTCATTTTGTCCTTAAATATCAATTTCGTCTTTGATAGTAATTAATTTTCAGTTCAATCAATTTGCCGGAAAATTGGCTTGAACTTTCGAAACTTCCTAGTTTTCTAATAGGATATATAAACTTGGCGAAGCCAAAACTTCATTAACCGCAAAGCCATCGGCTTCCGCCATTTCCATATCCTTAATGGAATGTCCAAAATACTTGTACTCTTTCCGTAGATTTCTCAGATGCACACGGATCGAACCTCTAACCTTGTTTCCATTTAATTCTTGAGTCGTATCAAAGACGACTCAAACTTCCTAAGCTTGAATTAAGAATAATTCTATTATTTCACGAATGAATGCACTTCCTTCCGGTCTCTTTTTCGAATTGTGATAGTAGCTTTTCGGGCTTGAATTTGTCGGTTATTATTATAACTCTCGATTGGATCATAGGGGGCGGACGTCTTATGAATGACCAGAGGCCGTTTTCCGTTCAGTTTGCAGAACCGGCTTCGGTGGCATCTGATGTGTGCTTTTCAGCACATATAAATAATAGACTATTGCACTGTGAAAGTCAACAGCGATTTGTGGAAGTTGTATTTATATTCGACGATTTTAGTATATTTTTATGTCTGATATATATATATATATATATATATATATATATATATATATATATATATATATATATATATATATATATATATATATATATATTAAAAATTAAATAATAAGAAAACAACTTGTCTAAAAACCACAAAATGAAAATAACTTTTTATTCGACTAGTTTCGCCTGTTACAGCATTATCAAGACTGAATACTGATATTCAGTCTTGATAATGCTGTAACAGGCGAAACTAGTCGAATAAAAAGTTATTTTCATTTTGTGGTTTCTAGACAAGTTGTTTTCTTATTATTTAATTTTTAATATAAATATGAACTACCACAGAGTTGATTCATCGTCCATCGAATTTATATATATATATATAAATATATATATATATATATATATATATATATATATATATATATATATATATATATATATATATATATATAAAATAAAGTGAACTAGGACATTTATTCGAAACTAATCAAACAAACCTCCTAGCGGAGCTGGTTATACGAGTTCACGAAACATCGAAATGCCTCCATATACCTTGGACGGTGTATGTTAGAAACATTAAGTTGTTTATCACAATCAATGGAGATGATAGACAGTCTGTTTCGCCCTTATTTGGGGCTCATCCATCGAAAGTGATAACCAACCAAATATTTCTAACGACGTTATATTTTCCTTCCAGTGACTATATGGCATATAAATATGACACAAGCGCTCCAATTTTATTCCTTTTACAGGTAGCAAATGAATAGAAAACAGAATTCTTCGTGTTATCGATACACGTTCGTGGCAATAAAATGAAGTGAACTAGGACATTTATTCGGAACTAATCAAACAAACCTCCTAGCGGAGCTGGTTATACGAGTTAACGAAACATCGAAATGCCTCCATATACCTTGGACGGTGTATGTTAGAAACATTAAGTTGTTTATCACAATCAATGGAAATGATAGACAGTCTATAGCTCCGCTAGGAGGTTTGTTTGATTAGTTTCGAATAAATGTCCTAGTTCACTTCATTTTATTGCCACGAACGTGTATCGATAACACGAAGAATTCTGTTTTCTATTCATTTGTTACCTGTAAAAGGAATAAATATATATATATATATATATATATATATATATATATATATATATATATATATATATATATATATATATATATATATATAATATATATATATATATAAATATATATGTATATATATAAATATATATATATATATATATAAATATATATATATATACGTATATATATATATACATATATATATATATATATATATATATATATATATATATATATATATATATATATATATTTATATATATTGATATTTTTATTGAAGTTGTTGTAGCTTGTGAACTATTTTTATCTTTTTGATAATTATTAGTAATAACAGGCTTGGTGAATCTCAAAAAAACTCGATTTTATTAAAAAGTTTACGTTTCGCCACGACATTCGTGACTTTTTCAAAACTTTTGAAAGAAACTTCAATATTTCAAAAGTTTTGAAAAAGCCACGAATGTCGTGGCGAAACGTAAACTTTTTAATAAAATCGAGTTTTTTTGATATTCTCCAATCCTGTGTTTGCGAATAATGATCAAAGAATTATATATCATATAATTTTATATATCTATATATATTTATATATATCTATATATATATATATAGATATAAATTAATATATAAATATATATATATTTATATATATTATATATATATATATATATATATATAAATATATATATATATATATATATATATATATATATATGTATATATATATATATACATATATATATTATATATATATATATATATTATATATATATATTTATATATATATATATATATATGAAGAAGTAAATTATAATTTTTTTAAAGGCTCTGTGAGCAATTAGCTATTCCGTTTTATAACCATCTATATTTCGTCAACTCTTTACTAACTTCATCAGGGGAAATCTAAAAATATCATATGGGAAGGCTTCTAGCTTGAAACAGCACAATTTCAATCTAGAAGTCTTCCAATATGATATGTTCTTCTTCACTCAATAGTCTCAGACTAGTAAGCCGTGATCAACTGGAAGTCCCCTCCTTCCAAAAATTTGGTCTTTAACTGTCAGAGATATTGTCAATAGTATAGTTGCGGCGACAAGTGCTTCGGAGACTCGGTAGAGACTCTAGAACTGATCATCATAATCTTCACCCAGTCTACATTTATGTCAAAGCACTACGTCAAAGCACTTTTCACTGCGAATATACCACTGAGGATACCTCTTGCAGTTATAGATATGAAATGTTTGAAAAGGGGTAGTTTAAACTGATCACGGCCTACTAGTCCGGTAGAAGTTTTCACCTTGGTCAACTTAAATCATTTGCCCAATATAGAAATATTAAATTGTACCTGTGGTGACTAATTCAGGTTGAAGTACATTGGTGGTGAAGTACTAAGGTATGATGTTTTCTTCCCCTTTATATTAGGTATAGGTATGACCTGAACATTTCAGTTTTTGGGGGAAATCAACAAAGTATTCAGCTGAATTCTCAACCGAAGTATATAATGATTGATTCTATAATAGAGCAGATTGTTAATAAATAATAGAAACACGAGTGTTCCTAATTACTACTCCTGAGGAACTTTAGCACCCTGTTCATCCAGTCTTGATATCTATACGATCCTCATTGTTTTCTTCTCTCACAAGTGCAAAGAAGCTACAGAGGGATACAAATTTATCTTCAAATATTCTCCCGTATAAATATATTCCTCGATTATATGAATCCGCATATGAACAATTCATGAAAATATAGATAAACTTACGAATCCTTAGCGAAAATATAGATCTGCCTGAAATCCGAATTCCACTCTTACAAAGATTGACTCGAATATGAAACCCGATTCGTCAAAACAAAAATCCGCCTACGAGCCCCGATCGTTATAACCCTAACGGCTATGAGCCTAGAGTTACCATCACCTAAATTGCCGACGCCGGACAAAAATTTAAAAAACCCCGAACATTTGGGTGAAATTCAGTTTTTTCCCGGACACTCCGTAAAAAATAATTTTTTCGAATAAAATAAAACTTCGTTTGTATTTTAATCTTTTCATTCATTTAAACTTTAAACCGCTCGTTTGCGATATAAACAAAACAACAAAAAACAAATAAAATACTAATATAACGCAGTTTACAGTTTTCACTTTTTTTTTGGTATCATCAAATTAAAAACAACTCATAACGAATTTTTGGTAGATCAAAAATCAAATATTCTACATTGTAATAACAAATTATAGGATAGATCATCTAGTTCGGTTATATAGGTTAGGTACCCGAAAGCCTAAATTATTTATTAACTATATAAATTGAAAATAAGTAACAAGTTTTAATTTTAACAAGATCAAATTCTTTTTACTAATTTAACTGAACTTGGAATTTTTCAGACTTGCCAATTTTTGCCAAAATGTCTTTGTTTTCCATCATGAATTTGTAAAAGTCGGAGCAACTCAAGTCTTCAAAATTAGACATTATTTCGATCAAAGAAGAAAGTGTCTGTGTATTTTGCAAGTTTCTCTCCTTCGTTCATTGCTGCGACACTAGCAAAAAAACCCATTCCACATTCGCATGGAGATCTGGTATACAAACATAATACTGTGCAATTTTGAGCAGTTCAGAATATAGATGTTTTAAAAAAATTCGGCTACAACTGGTTTACTTTTAATAGCTTTTCTTCGTCACTGAGACTCAAGCTTCACACACCCGGACACAAAATTTGTCCGGGTTTTACCCGGACATATTTTAAAAGCCCCGTCCGGACTAAAATCCCTAAACTAGGACAAATCCGGGGAATCCCGGACGGATGACAACCCTATATGAGCCCCATACGCCTTATGCATACGAACTCCCTACGCCTATAAACCTCGAATGCCTATAAATCTCGTAGAATTATCCAATGATACTAACTATTCAATAATCGTTGGATGACTTTATTAGCGGATTCGTCTTAGGGGTTTCGCAAAACTTGGAAAAGACAAAAAAATTTTGTCCCATATCAGAAAAAAATTAAATTTTTCTTTAAAATCTTTTTAAATATTCCATTATATTAGTGTATTGTCAGGAAATTGCTTAAAAGTTTTGTTCATACTGTTATTCTTTTCAGCATGCGAATGCAACCAACATGCCCGCAGATGTCGTTTCAACATGGAGCTGTATAAACTGTCTGGCAGAGTATCGGGTGGTGTTTGCCTCAAATGCAGACATTTCACTGCTGGAAGACACTGTCACTATTGCAGAGAAGGATACTACAGAGATCCAACAAAGCAAATCACTCACCGCAAGGCTTGTAAACGTAAGTAACAATCAAGATACGGTACTCATTCCATATTGATTCTCTTGAAGAATCTCCTGGAATCTACAGAAATATTTATCTCTCATTAATTAGAATTTTATTGAAGCATTTTATTCAAAATATCATTATGCATATGATTCATTTTAGAAGAATTGAGTTGACAGCTACGGAAAGTTTTTGAACATGGTCGGTCATTCAATGTCAATCACACAATGTGTATGCAGCAAGTTATGTTGGATTGTACATAAATTCAGAAAAAATATATTCCTTCAAAATAAATATATATATATATATATATATATATATATATATATATATAATCTCTTGATAATTATTAGCAATAACAGGCTGGTTGAATCTTAAAAAACTCGATTTTATTAAAAAGTTGACGTTTCACTACGACATTTGTAGTTTATCAAAACTTTTGAAAAAATTGAAATCTCCTTGACATTTATTGATTTGAAAAAATTTGAATAGACAAAGACTGCTTTGTCTCGCTAAATTTTTTTTCCGAATGTGGATGTTCTTTGTTATTTATTACGTGCTATTCAGTCTAATATCAACATTCAAAATTGTTATCATTAGATGGCAAGGGAAACCACAGAAACCTTTACATACGTAATGTTCGAAAATAAAAATAATAGGGTACTATTTATCTAACAACAAAGAAATTAGTCGCAGGAAAATATTAAAAAAGTAGAGCAGAATTATCGGTATAGAACGTTTATATGGAAGCAGCCGTTGACAATTCGAATAAATAATTATATATATATATATATATATATATATATATATATATTATATATATATATATATATATTTATATATATATATATATATATATATATATATATATATATTATATAAATATATATGTATATATATATATATATATATATATATATATATATATATATATATATATATATATATATATATATATATATATATATATATATATATATATATATATATAATATATAATATATATATACATATATATATAAATATATATATATATATATATATATATATATATATATATTATGTATGTATGTAAAGTAGGCCGATACTTGTTCTATAAAAACGAAAATTGATAAAATTCTCAATAAATGAAATATGAGACAAACTTCACCACTTATTTATAAAGGAAAATAATATTTCTCATCTCTAGCTTTTTGTGTCCTTTCACAGACGACAATTTCATCACATTTGATGGACTCGAGCAAAATGGAAATGTTTAAAACTGCAGTAAAATTATATCTGGTAAATTCTGTTGATCCTTTCTCCATCTCTTCTCCACTATATAAGTACGTGGGCATGGCGACAGCAAAAATAACAACATATTGCCCTGTTATATCGAGGTTAATGCGAGAAACATTTAGTTTTCAGTTTCAAGAGTGTGCAAAGTGTAACGTATGAACAACTTGAACTGTACACTCTGTTTATACATAAGCTTTCGGTATTTGCGAAATTCGACAGAAAAAATGCAGTCCTGAGATTAACTAGTTATGATAAATAATAATAACACCTTAATAATGTGCCCTTCTATGAATCATTGAAGTCATAAAACATACACATGAGAGATTCTATATAGTTTTTGCATTGAGTAGACCAATTCTTAATGAATATTAATGAACATCGTTATGAGTAGATGATATATTATGTATAAAGTTTAAGTTTCTGCACTCCTCCACCTTCTGCAGATGCTAAATGCAAACTCTGTATCGGCCCAATCAATCCAAAATTTCTAAAATACAGAAGTACCTGTTTAAAAATATAGAATCCTTAAATCTCGATAGCAATGATTTTCAATTTACCCTCCTTCATTTGTTTTGCAGTTTTGTGAATTCACGATTCAAACTGTGAACTACAAAGTTCGCGCTTAAACATAGGATCCATTTGGCTATACTTCCCTTAGTTAATAGCAACATTATTTATCAAATTTATTCGCCTTCGAATCTAGCGAGATTCACAACGTCTTTCGAGAACAAGATCTGTTGCATGTGGCGTAGAAGATAACCGTCTAACCTTGCACCCGATACCCATAGATTCATAGTAAATTATCGTTTAACATGTAAACGTGAAAGGCAGAGGAGTCATACTTTCTGAATGGAATAGTCTATGTTCTATATTATTTTGATCATATAGTAAACAGGTCGGTTTATTGCACTCCGAGAGACGTGTACACACAATGTAATGTGTTGGTGATTTTTCGTGAATTAAATAGAAGTGTTGGAATGTTATTCTACATATAACGCCAATTTGTTTATATCTATAGGCAACTAGGAATAAATACTGGACAATATACATGAATAATAAAATCTATCTCTCATATAAATATATTGGTGTCAGAAAACTGTGTGTTTAAATTGTTTTCCAAGTTCAGGCGTTCCACAAGGGTCGGTATTGACTACTTTAATATTTTTGTCTGATTAGTGAATCTGAAGATATAATGTTTCTAGGCTTTCCTGTGGAATATCTTGATTTGTGACTAAGGGGTTGATTTTAACATTTTTGTACATGTAACCTTTCACGCTTATCACACCCAACTCTGGACATACTCACGAGAGTGCGCTATGTAAATACTTGTCGCGATATTCGCAATATTCAAAATCAAATCATGAAAAATAAACAAGTTGGCCATGGTCAATTGGATCAACTGTGGTGTGTATGATTCCAAAGCACGTTAAAATAGCGTTTTTAAAAACTCTGGAAATACGAGAGTGCACTCCGTAAATGCTTGTTGCGATATTCGCAATATTAGAAATATACAATTTGGCTATCAACAATTTGAAAAATCAACAAACAAGTTTCCAATGGAGTGAGTTATATGTATTCCGCGACAAGAATGCTACATTCACAATCCAACGGTGAATTATAGAAATCGTCAAGTCACCCTGACTCAAAATTTGCATACAGCTGTTTCGGTCTTATTAGATCTCATCAATGCAGCTTATTTGACTCGGAGTGAATTCACAAATTTCTAATTGTTCCCCAATACAAATCGTGGTCGGTAACACTGTCTGGATAACAACCCAGAGCGCCCTCCCACCAAAGATATTGGAAACCAACAATTCACCACATAGATCGAAAATGCAGAATGAGATCTAATAAGATTGAAACAGCTGTATGCAGATTTTGAGTCGGGATGACTTACTATTATTCGCCGTTCGATTGTGAGTATAGAATTCTCGTCGCGGAATACATAATACCTATAATCAGCTCTCTTGGAAAGTTGTTTGATAACTTTTTAAATTAGTGAAGAATTTTCCTTGTTCACTTTTTGTGTGAGATTTTCACCTCGATATAGATGAATAAGCTACTGGGAATCTTCATTAAATAAATTCGTTGTATTTGTTCTTGTTTTTCATCTAAACTGGTAATTATCACTCTATGTGAAAAATTTTAATTTTAGAAATGGTAGGTAAAATAGGTCTTATAAGGGACATTGCGCATATTATAGTGGACATTCTTCAAGTATAATGAGGTTTAAACAAGTGTCTTCAAAGCGTTTGGAGGGAACTGACATAAAACTAATTATTTCGGTTTTATGGTTTCCATTTTCAGTGATAATTTTACGACGATCATATTATTATCCGTCTGAAGCAACGAGAACATTCGAATAAGAACAAGACATTCGCACACAGTTAACGACAATACACGCTCGCAATAAACGGAAAGTAAGAACCGATACGTGTGAGTAACTTCCAAGAAACCTACTTCCATTCCGTTTAAAATTGTTGAAATGTGCGCTGATAATAATAAAACCTTCGGAATAATTACCACATCGTTTCAAAATGGAAGAAACGGCAGATGGTACGGGGTAAAAAATAATTGCCTTTTAGGGAAGATAAATGAATGACCGATATAAATCAGCATGAAGATGGAACTCGCCTCTTTGTTTCCACTGAAATATCTCGAGATCAGTTTAATTTTTTGAGCCTCATATAAAGTAAATTATGTCCTTATAAAAATCCAAAATTTAAATAAATTCATGCACAAAATTAAAAGTTTGACGTTTAAGTCAAACTTCAACTTTCACCTGAGGGAAAGCCAAATCAAACATTACTCTTTTGATAGGTATTCAAGAAAAAATGAAGATAGGAATACATAACTTCTTCTGACAAATTATATAAATTATTTTGTGGTGAAAGCTATCAATTTCCTAGAGCAATTTGGATGAGATAGAGATGAGGAAATAAGTTTTTGGAAGCTTTGATCTCCTCTACAACGCTTCCAATTTGTACTTACAGCTTTTCCGATTGGATTTTTGAAAAAATCACTAATCTCGTCCGTGTGGCTCCTAGGAGCTGCTAATTTTGTCAATATATACATCGATTTATAGATATTGGCAAGACTTTCATAACGACTAGGGAATGCAAATCTCGCGAGATTGGGCTCAAGCGGGATCCCGCGAGTTTATGAATAACAATACTGCGAGATCTCGCCAATTTCGAGATCTCGCGAGATTGGCAGTTTTGTGTGTTTTTTTTTGCAAAAATCACAATATTTGAATAAATTAGGAAAAAATAATAAAAACTATAAGTATTATAAGATAAACATTTATTTTCACGAATTTTTTCAATAGACTTTTATGCATCAAACATTGTTAGACGTCTATAATTTTTAATAAACTTCTAACTAGTAAACCTTGATGTACGTATCTATCAAATAACAAATGAAAGAAACAACCAGTCTTCTCTTCTAATATCAAACAAAAATCTTCTAGTAATAAAACAGTGCTTTTATAACAAACAAAACAACGAGAAGTCAAAAAAAATGGAAATTTATTATCTAAGGTCTGTTGACTATTAAACTGAAATATTATTCACTTAAATAAAACTGACAGATCGCAACTCCGTCCGTGTCAGTCCGCACTTCGAATAAGACGTTTTTATGATCGAGTGCAGTCTCGTTAAACTCGCGAGATCTCGCCCTTTTTTCGTCCGAGATCAATCTCGCTAAAAAAGGCCGAAATCTTGCGAGAACGAGATCTCGCGAGAACGAGATTGCATTCCCTAATAACGACTTTCCTTACTTGGTGACCTGACCCTTCCAGTGGGAAAGACAGTCTTCCAAATAGTCAATTTTTTTCATGGTACGATTTTATCCTTATCCTAAAAATGGAGCTAAAGATAAGAATAAAACTTAAGCCAGATTTCCATTTTGTTGATCAGAAAAGTGTTGAGAGGGATCACGCAGCCAATTATTCAAATATAGGTTGTATATCATTTAGTTCAGTGCTTCAGCCGCAGATATAAAGATAAATATGGAATCTTAGTAATTCAAACTTTCATAAAGAAAGTCCAGTTTTCCCGAAGAAAATATTTCGTCCGCATAATTAATCACCCCGATTGCACGATCAAGAATATAAAAAAACGAACATGACGTTTATCGCAATTTCTCTATGGCCGGCAGTGTCGACAAACCCGGCCGTCGAACGATAGGTGTCCATTTTCGTAGCCTGCCGCGCTCGCGAATAAATCACGCACGGCAATGACTTTCACGGAGGACGAGCGTTATTTACGTTCAATTCCTTTGAAAATTGGTTTAAGGTAGGCTTATTTATCTTCGCGAGGAGTTATCCACCGCGGCACCTCCGTATCGCCATTCTGTGTTCGTTATGCTTGGAATGAAACGAATCGTTAAAAGAAATATTACGAGGAACGGCCAAATAGTCTCTTTATTGTTGGGAATATTAAAAGTGCGTTCAACTTGAACTTCAGAAAGTTCGATTTCGAATTGAAGAAGTGTAGGATGTTGTTTATTTTTGTTAGAATACAAATCAATAAAAACTTGGAATTGATCTAAGGAAGGTATTCAAATAAAATAGGGGAATCGGCCTCCTAATTGAGTGTTTCTTCTAATTTGTATTTTTTTGGATGATCATTTCCTTATGTTTGACTGGTTCTCTTTTAAAATTTTTATTTTTGATCATGAGAATAAAGACTATTATTATTATTTCAATTTATTCATTGTCAATTAACAAAATCTGTCTTCCGCCAGTATCTTCGCTTCAACCCAACTCGAACCTCTTCTCTCTATCATCTTCGCTACCTCTGAATTCCATTCAACCCCAGGACTTCCTCTCTTCCTTCTCTCAGTAATTCTTGCTTCTTATACCTACTTCACGGCTCTGCTGTTCTCCACCATCCCAACTGACGTTGTTTTACAAATACTAATGATGAACTAGTTTTACGTTTAATTTTTCTCTTTTTACTTTATTTTCTATTCTTTTTTTTATACCCATTACACTTCTTAGGTACTTTATTTCCGCAGCTTGCATATTGTCTTTTTGTCTTCTTCTGTTGGCTTGTACATTGTCTTGTGCACCTTCAAATTGGTTTCACGTGTAATTTCATTCTTTATCAACAAGAATTTCGCATTTATTGCATAATAAGTTCTTATCGCCTATTCAGTGATGTCGTTAATTTCTGTATCTATTTTCTTCGTATTTTTATGGTAACTCCTAGATACTTAAATTTTTTTTCTCTAGTTGTAGGTATTTCTTCTATTTCTATATTCAGTTAATCTTTTGTTGTCATTCCTTTTGTTTTTGCACTTTAATTTCATGAACTTCGACGACATGGCGTGTCCACCCATTCTTCAAGGGACTGTTAGAAACCTAGCGTCCCATGCCGCACACGACGGAAACACTCGACATACTATTTCGCGCTTCAAAAAGCTCTTCAGTAGTGTCTCGTCTATCGAACCAAGCTAGTTAGTCGAGTACTGAGCGTACGCTGGCTAGTGTTTGGGAGGTCTCGGGTTCAAACCCCGGGGCCGACTGGTCTGCCATGAGCTTTTTTCAGATGTTTCCTCATGGTAATGTAAGTCACTGCTTGAAAACTTATAAGGCGAATGCTGGGCCAGTATTAATCCTCTGAACCCTACCCACACTTCCTATGTTCCATGAATATCCCGTCTCACCTATCCTTAATGCACTTGTACATACGAGTGTATCATCTGATCTGGCTGAAGGAGTTAATCCCAAACTCAAGCTGCCCGCCTCCCTGACACATACTTCGAGGAGGAATGAAACACGTTTGTTTTTTTCCATCGATCTAGTGGACAATGATATTAAACCTTCATAACAATTTCATAATTACTAAGATGTGTCCCTATGACATGAGAAATCATCACAGCTCTATTCATCCGACGGAATGTATAGGTAACTCCCTCCAGGATAATGGAAAGCTAATGCAAATAGCTCTATCAGAGATTGATTTGATTAATCTTGATTTTTCAATGAATTTCCCAGTGTATTATTATTTTTATCATACATTATGTACCTGCTTATATGATAAATATATTACTCTACTTCAACATTCGTGGATTTCATAATAATATTCTTTGCAAAGTAGTGTTATCGCTATCATATTTGGATCACTCAGGAAAACTAGTTGAAAAATGATGAACACATATGACTCTCGCCTTCTATTAAACGCTTCTTCGCTCTTTCCTCAAACTCTTGAACGACAGATACGAATGAAATTTGTGAATATTATTCGGTATACCTATGTATATAAATATATATATATATATATATATATATATATATATATATATATATATATATATATATATATATATTATATATATATATATATATATATATGTATATATATATATATATATATATATATATATATATATATATATATATATATATATATATATATACATAAATATTTATATATATATATGCATATAAAGATATATGCGATTGACGGTTGAAAAAATTTTGACTAACTTTTGATGAGACAATGCCACTGTTACATTTATGTTTCAAAAATCCAATTGGTCTATCACTGTAATTCTGCTCTCTCAAGAGTTTTGAAAAAATAACGAAACAGAGGCGGAAGTGATTTTTGGTAACAGCGTATTCCATTTCAATTCCTTCAACTAGCCTATAAAATGAAGACATTAACTGAGTGTAATCTATTGTTATGAATATTCAACCAACTAAATACTAATAAAACATAACTTTCAACTAAGAATTGATAGAAAGAAGAAGAGAAAACGCAATCTAGCGACAGGTTGGCTTCAACGGCTATAAACTTATTAATATCTTCTTCAAACTGAGGATCATGTCATCAAGAGTATATCGTTATGAAAGAATGGCAGAAGTTCTCGCATCAGAAAGAATATAAATATGCTATTCGCAGTAGATAAATGAGCAGATATTTTAGCTATATAATGTTCTGTTACCTCTTAGTCGGGTTTTACATATAAATTAATTTTCTTATCATTCAAACAAAAAGTTAAAGAGCAATTTGTACCGTCATTAATTCGAACTATTTTGTAGATTAATGAAAATGATCAATTCTGTCTTATCCTTCACCTCAAACTAAGTTGTTATAGAAAATTCATCTATTTCAATAAACTTCTAGGAACATTGAAAATTTCAGAAGTGCTATGACTCATTCTTACGAATATTGATTGTCGATTACTTTGCCCTTTTTTCATTTTAACAAATATCAATATAAATGAAATTTGCGGAGAACTCCCTTTTCAACAATTATTGTATAAATTATTTTGCGATAACTCAAATATTGCCTGAGATAGAAATTGACAAAGTTGTGTTGGTCCATTAATACTGAAAGAACCCGAACGCAATAGACATAGCCACCGCCGATATTCATCAGTAACGAAGCTATTTGTCCTTCGTCCAAAATATTAGAAGAGAGCATTCAATTCCCAAAAGCGAAAAACATCAGAGTTGGTATCAGCACAAATCCTATACCCATTGAAAATTTTCAGTCTGAGATATCTGCTAGACTTCGCAGAAAGGCTGAAACACACTTTTCGTGTATTTTCCGTAGGAAAAACCATTGAAAGTTGTCGGAAGGAATCTGTCATATGAGATACCGAGAAAGAAGGTCTCGAAGATCTTTAAAAACAGAATTACACATCATTTTTGGCCACGAGGATACTGAGCAACTTCAAAAGTCTGATTCCGCTATTAATGGTCACCATCTACAGGACCGCGGACATAAAATGCACCTTTCAGATGAAACACGCCCACCTCGCCGTGCAAATGAAAGAACCCAGGGCAAAAACTGGAGCCAGGTAATGGCATAAATGCCAGCAGTTCCATCATAGGCAGAGCCGATATCACCTACCTGGTGCGTGAAGTGCGATGGGGCACATCACAGTGCCCAATACACAAAAACAAGGACGTAACCTGCAAAGTGCGGAAACTGTAGTGGCCCTCATCTTACTTAGTACAAAGGTGCATCGCATTCCCGGCCATACAGAGGAGAAGTCAAGCTCAAAAGTTCACCGACACAAATGCCCCACTTAGATCGGCGAAATTAGTACTCGGTCTATGCGAAAACCGGGGCGCCAACAACAACACCGGCCCAACTGACAACAAATAGAATATTGAAAAAGCCTTCGGCGGCTATTCTCAACTGATGAAGCTGTTATCTGCCATCAATATAGAAAAACTCTTGGTGTCGATACAGAACCAAATATCAAGCGCGAAAACAACGGGAGAAACCTTCTCTAATGTCTGCCAAAAATTGTGGCGCTTTTCGTTTAATCCAAAGAAGAAGAAAACCAGCCACACCTAAATAAACAACGAACCAAAAGTATAAAATTTATCAAGACAATGAGGTTGAATATTTGATACTCAAGTAAATAATTTTCGACAAAAAACTTTTGCAGAAAGACAACTTTGACGATTGATATGTCATTACATGGACATTCCAATGATACCTTATTTTGACATAACTCTAAGTCAGCGCATTGGCTTAATTTCGTATTATTTTGAGTAGCATGACCTGAATAACCGGTAAATTCGCGAAAGGGGATCATTGCCTCAGAAAAACTCTTGACAATACGTGAAATAACCCCTGAAAAAGCTCTCCCCAATATCATAGGGTAATTGAAGGCGAGCACCCGAGGGCCCTATGCCTCGCATTCAGGAGCAGGGATTCAGCAAGCAAAGCGACCCCGTATCTCCTCCTGACCTGCAGGGCCCCCAGGGCCTCGTCCGTTCCACACTCGTCCCGATGTTTGGTTACGCCTTATTCGGTCGTCACAGAGAGCGATCCACTTGACCTCGTGTACATTTCGCAGAGACGGATCCTGAAACGCACATGTTATATATATTTCATTCAACACTTAATACTACTTAAATGAAATATGGGAACGAATAAATTATTCTGCAAAAAAACTATTTCATTACGATTACGGTATAATGAAACATTGTGTTCAATAAGACATCCTGCAAAACTATTTATCGACTATCTGCGACTATTTTATCCATTACAATAAAACACTGCATTCTACAAGTTCAACTGCATACAAACCGATTTTTACTTCTACAATAAAACAACTTGTTCATCTCATCCTGCATGAAAAATATTTTATACCAATGCAATGAAATTTAACCGAGTGTTTGACACAAGATTACTAGCATTCGGTTTAAATCCCGAGAAAGATCAGTCTGCCATAGATTTTTCTTAGAGGATTTCTAATGGCGTAGGTACGTCATTGCTTGTAAAGTTAAAAAGGCAAATGCTGAGTCAGTATTCATCCTCTGAACCCCACCCCACCTCCTCCCTTTCACCTTCTATCACTCATATTTGGGGAGAAATGAAGATTTGCGTTCCTTTAAATAACTTAGATAAGTCTGATCTTTAAAGACCAAATTTGTATCACATATTCATACAGAATTCTTCACGTGACTAAATGAAAGAATTAGCATCTTACTCACTTCTTCTTTTGAAGTTTGCTTCGCCACAATTCATATCTTGCTATAACGAGACAAAAAAATCACTTTTAACAGAAAAATCTAAAATGTGCTGTATCTACTGTAGACGAATTCTCAAGATCTATCTATAATGATTGAGAGTTTTCGAGGGCAATAATAAATAACAGCCTAATTCTAAAGCTTACATCTTAAGATCTGAAGATACACATCTTGTAGGTGTTTATAAAACATTGGCCGCAATTTTAGAGTGTTGTTCTTGTGATTCTTACTAGTTCCTCATATTATCTATTTTCGATATGAGACATTGATTAACTTACTTCTATGAGTTCACCTTGAGAATAGTAAACAATTATTAAACTTCCAGCTTTAGCAAGAAGTTATTTGATGTCAAAAAAACCTCTTACACAACTGTATTGACATACCCACTCTTAGATACGTCTTGCCAATAACATTCTAATGATGTGCCTCACTTGGTGATCCTTCGTGCGACAAGAGCTCCGGATCGGACATGGCCTCTAGAAGGACGGAATTTGGTGCGCTTGGCCGGAAAAGTCACTTAGGTCCGCCATAGTCATTGTTTTGTGTAATGAACTGTAACG
The DNA here is from genome assembly GCA_030704885.1 of Cynegetis impunctata. NCBI lineage: Eukaryota > Metazoa > Arthropoda > Insecta > Coleoptera > Coccinellidae > Cynegetis > Cynegetis impunctata. The sequence goes on along the minus strand of JARQZK010005088.1, from coordinate 120,268 downwards.
CACTGACTTGTTTACTTTAACAATCTATTTATTTAATAAAATTAACAGGAAATGAATAATACTTTTACAAAACCCACTTTAAGTCTTTCTGTCACGTTTTGTTTCTTCATAATGATCCCGAATTCTCTTCTCCTTGTGTCCCCTCGCATCACGGGGTGGTTGTACAGGGTTGCCAATAATTGCACTAATCATATGCGTTTCGGATGGCGGCACATGGTTGCCGATAGGTACAAACAGTCATAGAGTCAAAAAACTTACTTTTATGGGTAAATTTTTGAAAAATACCGTGCATTTTGTCAAGACACAACCCGAAGACTTGTGACTTGCCCGTTTAAGTTTCTCATATTTTGCCCTTAAATACAGCTGTTCTTTATGCCCATCTTGATCAAACGACCCGTGGGGAATTTCTCCCATACATAAAACGAATTTAGGAATATTGTGGGGAAGAGGAAAGATGCGATGTGTGAGTCACTTCATGGTTATCTATGAACTCGTGATTGAATGCCAAGAATGATGAAATACATCCGGATTTAATCCGGATTTCTTTTTGTTATTTATAACTAGTGCAACTTCTACATATACAAATTCAATTGAGAAACGCGTTCAGATCAGTAATTTTTGACCAGAGGAATATATAGATAGAAATATATTTTGAGTATGAAATAAAGTCATACTTAAAATATATTTCTATCCAAATATTCCTCTGGTCAAAAATTACTGATCTAAACTCATTTCTGGAAGTTCATCAGCGTCTTCCTTACTCATCTATGTCGTGTATTCCTGTTATAATTTTTAGTCGGAATTCTCCAGATAAAAATCCGGATCTGAGGTAGGGAAATAACACTGAATGAAAACAGTGAAATCGAAACTTCCACCCTTATTTCGAGTTGTTTCGTTACGGTCTGTTGCTCGGCTATGCCGACACTTAACGGAATGCCCAGGAAACTAGTGAACGACTTTTGCTTGTAATAAAGACATCCAAATCAGGATTGCGTTAAAAAAGACCAAGGTTGTTGAGTATATACCGCATTAAGGGAAAATGTAGAAGGAAATTGTAGAGACCTGCTACGTTGTTGAATCAGACAAAATACGTGAATATAATAATCAGACAAAATACATTTTAATTTAAGATGAAAAATTTTATGCAACAAGATGTCGTTCGTGAATAATTTAGATAATAGTAATCTAACGTTTCAATTCATAAAATTCCCTAACAATTAGAATTTTGATCCATCGGTTGCCACCATAGATGGGTGTGACTTGACATGAGTTTTCGGCGATTGGCGTTCTGTTTGGCATGAAGTAAGATACCTAACGGTTTTTGATATATAGCCCTCTGATTTGTTAGTGCTCTTCTTAGAAATTATTAGGTGGTTATGTGAATTCGATGTGGTTGCCCACTCGGTCGATGGACTGGACACTACTGATGAGCTCGTTGAAGAGCTTAACAGACTGTCTATTGTTTCCATTGTATGTGGACGATTTTGAATATTCTAACATTTTCCCTTTAAGGTTGTATGGTAGTTCCATATCGTCGAGTCTCATGAAATAAGGCTCCGTTAACAGGTTAAGTGGGATTTCAAACGACCTATAATTTTTTTATCACTCATAATCTTATATATAGAGGGTCGCACTAGGAGAGGTCGAAATCTAAAATTGATCATATAAAGGGGTGGAAATGTTAATAAAAGAAATCTTTATCTTATGTTGCACAATTTCATTTAAAAAAATAACAACATATTTATGTAAATTTTATTCACTTTAAAAAATCATTTATATAAATCTGTATTAGCTGGTTAGTTGGTTTTTCCCTATAGTATGAATTTGATCAAATATGTTATCAATATTTCACATTCAATATTTTTTGCGTCACGCTTTGATGCTCTTTCTACAGTATCTTCGCAAGTTTCACAACCATCTTCTTATTCTATCTCTGAAGAGGAAGAAGTGCCTCCATCAATACTAGTACATCATCGTCAATACGTACAAAATCCTCAAAAGCGGGCTACTGGTGATAACTTTAATTTATCAGAATTACACTTTCGTTTCGACGTTTTGTCATTTTGAGCACAGTGTTTCACTCGTTTCCCGTACAAACCTTAGATAGTACTGATAAACAAAGCAAGTATGGAAGAAATTAGACTCTTTGTAAACAAGTGTGTCATAAATTGTCTGAACCTGATAAATTTTCTCAGTTATACGGAATATTGAGCTAAGAAATTACAGTTATAGAGGTAAGCATCGAAAAAAATCTATAAGAAATAACCAACTCTAACTTCAATTTGAAGTAACCAAGCATATTTCTATACTTGAAAGGAGAAATTCTTCATATATTTCACATATTGAATGTATCCTTCTCTGATACTAAAAATGCCGCCTGAGATCATTTTAGGATGACGTCACAACTGTCAAAACAAATCCGCCATGTTCACTTGATGGGCAGACAAACATTTCGGCCTATGCTTACAGTGTAAAAGTCGTTACGGAGTTTGCAATATATTATTAAAATGCCAATGTTTTGTTGTGTTGTTAAGTGTTCAATGAGATCGGAAAGAGACCAAGTTCGATTCTTCAGGATTCCCACCGCGCTGAAAAACCGTGGAGACTATTTAAATGCCTTGTCAAAACAATGACGTGACTTATGGGTTAGGGCTTTAAAAAGGGGTCGTCTGAGCGAAAGTATGCTGAGAAACGCTAGAATTTGTTCAAGATATTTCCTATTGGGTGAGTATTTTGATTATGATTGTGTTTGGTTCCTTGATTTTTCAAAATAATATCCTAAAAAAAGTTACAAAAAGAACAACAAAACAATGATGCTAAAAGCTAAATGAGAGTAATGCTTTTATATATTTAGGACAACCAGCCCTACTAGAGAATAAGAATAACCCAGATTGGGTACCCACTCAAAACATGGGATACTTATATAGTTGCGAAAAAAAAGATGTACTGTCCCTGAATCGACACGAAAGAAGTACAGTGAGGTCAGATGAACGATTCAAAAAGATTAGTTAGTGGTTATTTATGTTCATGATCAAATAACACATATTCTTGTTTCACGATTTATCACAATAAGCGTGCCAAAGATTGAAATAGTTAATCAATTGTTTAGAGTAAGGTGACTTCTAATTTATGATCACTTTGTATTTTCTCGGAGATAATAAAGCTATTTAAAAACAGATATTGCTTATTTTCAACCCTATATAATGTTGTTGACAAATTAAAAACAGTTAATTTAAAATTATTTATTCATTTTTGACAACAAACTAAATTATTTAATCAAGTCAATGGATTTCGTAGAAGGTACAGGCCACTGTGAAAGCCTTTGTGTGCAGGAAACAGATTCATTTTCATTTTCAGCTGGAAAAGCTTGTAAACGAAACAACAATGCTGTCACATTACTACAAACTTCCCCCAAACCTGCCATACGTGTGCAATGTTCACTGGAAACAACCCCATATGATAACGGGATTAGCCAAACCTTGCTTTTTGAGAAAGTCTAATCTGTAACAATGAGAAAGTTATTGATAAAAAAAATATAATAGTGAAATATAACATTTAGAAATAATAAAATTGTTTGCTATGCCTACCTTTCCAACAACAATGTAGGCAATATCATTCATTTGTCGAGCCAAAACATCTTGGACATACCCAGACTCATAATATTTGTAGGTCAGTAAAGATTTGTAGGTTTTAAGCTGCTGTCCAGTGTAGAAGCTATGACTAAGGATTATATAATTTACCGAATCCATCAAAGATACTGAAGGGATTACTTCCAGATCCTTGGACAACTGACTTCTCCAAATGAATATGGGTCTATATCGTCTATTATCTCCAATTTCTTGTCGTAGCGGGCTTTCACATCACCGGTAAGAGTTGAATAATATTCACTACGAGACATAACTCAAGAATTTGTTGAATTTTCACTCTGAAATACTATAAAACTCAAAAAAACAAACTAATGCATCTATCAATAACGAGTATCAAATGACAGTAATGACACAATAAAGTTTGTCTGCCCACCAAGTGAACATAGAGGACCTGTCAAAGTCACGTGACCTAAAATGGTCTATAACCTTGAAAGTATTACCATGACGTTCTGTGCCACATTTTTGGGACCATTTTTCTTTTCCGAAGTGTCTGGAGTATAATGTTCGATAAGCATCTTCGTTCCAAAATTTCCTCAGAGTACAAGAGTAGTGGGTAAAACACACATCCTTGTCGTACACCGATAATGCGATAAGTTTTTTCAGAAGAATAACGCGTGATATCTAGCATTGTTCGTGCGCTCATTATCATTCGGGATCTCCCGCAAATGATATCCATCCATCTTCAGTTCGCGGCGCATTGTTTACCCGGAGCGTGGAAATTCGCGTCCCGGAGTCAAAATAAAAATATATATGGGCGATTAGAGATCCCTAGAGTGTCGTGAATTTCCATTCCCGACGCGTCGCTAGGCATCCGGCAAGATTAAGTTACCGCAATTAAAATCTCGGAAGAGATATATCGCTGCAAATTTCGCACACTCGCGGACAGAGGACTCGTAAATTTGCCGTCGCCGTCTGCGGCAAAAATTTGCGAAACGTCCAGAAACGCGAGATGTATTGTTTCGTTTGGCAAAGTCGAGGAAAATTGCGAATGATGTTCTATATGTAATATCTAGAGTATACTTCGAATTATACTGTGCAATAATGAAATTATATCGGGTAGAAAAAAAGCTTATTATATATTTTTATGAATGCGTAGAACGGTCAATGGAACGGAAATATTCTATTTCCATTTGAGTAGTGGCTACGATTTAGATTTTGGAACTCTATGACTCATTTTTTTTGCCGCCAAAAAATCGGAAACTGATTTCCCGATCGGAAAATTCGAGATCAAGACTCTTGCACCCCCAGACGCCCTCCAACTTGAGTTAGAGGATTATAAATCTGTACGTAAATTGAGTTGATGAAAATAAAGTGCTTTTTGTCATTATAAACTTTTTTTTCTAACCGCTGCCATTTTTACCCTGAGGAGAAGCTAAGGGGTTATAGTATCACGAAAAAAAGTTAGTAGCTGGCCCGATTTTAAAAATTCCAACGGATATCAATAGAAAACATATAATTTCATTATAAAAGTGTTTTCAAAAATTTTTCCCCACGAAGAATAAAAAAATTATAGCGTTTTTTAGATTTTTTTTTCATAGACATGTGCTGCTATCTATAAATCTAGAACCTAAACCGATTTACACAATAATGAAATAAAATGATAGCATTTAATGTGCAGTTTTTCAATTTATATAATACATTCAAAAAATATTGACGTGGCTATACATTTCCCGATATAGTGACCATGAGGAAAAATGATTTGCGATAGACTTATCAGGCATTATGACATGCACATGCGCCGAGGGGTTTCATCATTCCTAGAGCTACGCAGTAGGGTGTCCGGATGTTTATATAGCGTTTTCTTGTTAATTCGTTATCTTTGACGTTTTGCAAACCTTCACAGTTTCTGCAGATTCAATTAGGGGCTTGAAATTTCGTTCGTGGATTGACTTAATTTTGAAAAAGTATTTTCTTGAGGTTTCAACAATTTCCCTAAACAGTTGCCACTTTAATGTTCCATATTTTTTGGTGTTTTTGTTCACTTCCACAACTCATCCAAATTTAGTCAAAAATTTGAAATTTGTTACGTGAATTGAGTTGATATAAAGTTACGGCTTGTTTTGAGCGAATCGACTCTTATTCTCAACCTCATTTTTATGTATGCATTTCTTGTTTTTTCGTGGTTTTTAAAGTTTTTTTGGTTCTTCATTATTCATGAGCTTTTGCGGACCTTCACAGCTTCTGCAGATTGAGTTAGATTAGAGGACTGCGTACGTAGATTGAGTTGAAGTTGAAGGTTTCAACGATTCTAAGCAGTCACCATTTTGATGTAGTGATTTCATGTTTTTTCGTGAGTTTGCTCTTAACAGCTTACCAGCTTTAATTAAAGGAATGAAATTTGTTGCGTGTCTTAATTTAATATAACTAGTTGTTCTAAGGGAATCTACTCCTATCCTCAACCTCCGCCATTTTTATGTACGTATTCATGCAAGCAAAAATTTGCTTGCCTTCTCAGTTTTTCCAGCTAAGATAGGGCATTGTTGGAAATTTGTTCGTCCATTAAGTTGATGTTAGGGAGGTACCGTACAGATTCTTTGTTTTATCGTGTTTTTTTAAATTTTGCTTACCTTCTCAATTCTACCAGTCAAGATAGAGCATTTTTGGAAACTTGTACCTGCGTGCAATTAGCTGATGTGTGAAAGTTTTGATTATTTTCGCCTAAATTTTTATGTAGAAATTTTTTTGCGTTTTCATATTCTGCAAGAAGGATGAAAATTTGTTTCCTTTTTTGAATTTGGTTGATGTTATGGAGCTCATGTTTGGGACTTGCATATATTTTTTCTTATCGCCGCAATTTTTATGTATAAATATCATGCGATTTTGCTGGTTTTCCATCATTGTGGATCTCCAAATTCAGAAAGAACGCTATAATTTAAATATGAACAATTCTTTCGAGTTTTCGCTTCAAAAAATAACTTACTTGGGGGATGATTGAGAAACACATCTGCTGCTCACGCTTTTTTTTTCTGGACGGTGTTTGAATCAACAAAATTTTTATATATCCAAACAATATAATGATTATTCTGTGTTCGTTGCTATTAATATTCGCTTATAAAAAAAAACGAAAAACAATGACGGTTCCTTAATTATAGCTTGCTACGAAATATCGCCCACAGAGAACAACGTATTTCGACTTCAAAAAAACCAAATGACTTTTCAAAAGAAAGTTGGAAATTAATCGAGATAGTTTCCGTATATGTACCCTTCAAATACAAACAGATGAACTACGGAACTATGCTCAAAATAATGAATGGCGCATTAATACTTCCTCCTGCGCTATTTCCGTTAGGAGTCATTTGTAATTTCGTGAAAAGTTTTCAACTCTATTAGCATATATATTAACTGAAAAAATACTCCATTCGAGTTTAATAGAGAAAAGTTCTCGAACATGCCTAGGAGCTCTTCATTTGGAAACTATGAGGAAGTTTTTATACACTGATAAATTCTGATTAATATTGAGTAAACGGCCGACGTAAAGTTTATTAATATATCAGACAAGATGATCAGGTTCCTGATTTTGAAGTGTAAAAAACTGTTCTAAATATTTAGTTTTATACACATATAGAACTTTTTGTTGAATATGTTATTCTCGTTCTCTCTATCCACAGTCAGTTTTTTCACATAATATCCAATCAAATCATGAAAAACATACTTTTTGACCATAGCCAACTCCATACATTACCTAAAGTGAACAAAGATTTTTCAATAATTTAAAAAATTATCAAACAACTTTCCAAGGGAGCTGGTTATACGTTTTCCGCAACGCGACGTCCACATTCAACATCCAACAATGAATTATAGAAAATGTCAAGTCAGCCCGACTCAAAATCTGCATACAGCTGTTTCGATCTTATTACATCTCATCAGTGCAGCTTATTTGACTTGGAGTGAATTAACAAATTTCTAATTGTTTCCCAATCCTCTGAGTTTTCGGAGTTTTTAAACAATATGATAGTGTGCTTTGGAATTATATACGCCACTGTTGCAGTGTAGATATCTTCATGTTAGATAGTACGTACTCTCGCGACGGAATTCTGCTTTTTCGATCTAAGCGGTGAACTGTTGGTTTCCAATATCTTTGGTGGAGGGCGCTCTGGGTTGTTGTCTAGATATTAGCTCGGTTACGATTTGTATTGGGGAACAATTAGAAATTTGTTAATTCACTCCGAGTCAAATAAGCTGCACTGATAAGATTTAATAAAATGGAAACAGCTGTATGCAGATTTTTAGTTCGGGTGACTGGACGTTTTCTATAATTCATCGTTGGATTATGAATGTGGAATTCGCGTTGCGGAATACGTATAACCAGCTCCCTTGGAAAGTTGTTTGATAATTTTTTAAATTATTGGGAAATTTTCCTCGTTCATTTTATGTATTATGATATCCATATCGCTTACAGCATGAGCAACTTTTTATTCCAATATATGGAGAACGATAAATCAAAAACAGATAAATTCTCAAAATCGAATGTCTATAAATTGATATGTTGGGTTTGTATCGAAATGTATATCGGTAAAACAAATAGAAACTTCGGAAAAAGAAGGAAGAATATAAGCGCTGTTGAAAACAATAAGAAATATTATAATTATTCCAATCATTTATTGCATTTAAGTAGGGTTGCCATCCGTCCGGGTTTCCCCGGATTTGTCCTAGTTTAGGGAGCGTCCGGGGGTCCTCCGGACGAGGCTTTCAAAATATGTCCGGGTAAAACCCGTACAAGTTTTGTGTCCGGGTGTGTGAAGCTTGAGTGTCAGTAACGGAGATGAGCTATTAAATGCAAACCAGTTGTGGCCGAATTTTTTCGAAATATATATTCTAAACTACTCAAAATGGCATAGTAATATTTTTGTATACCAGCTCGCAATGCGAATGTAGAGTGAGTTTTTTCGCTAGGGTCGCAGTAATAAAGGATGGAGAGAAACTTGGTAAATAAACATACGCTTTCTTCTCTGATCAAAATTGAGTCTAATTTTAAAGAATTGAGTTGTTCCGACTTTCACAAATGCATGATGAAAAATAAAGACATTTTGGGAAAAATTGGCCAGTCTGAAAAATTCCAAGTTAAGTTGAATTAGTAAAAGAACTTGATCTCGTTAAAATTAAAACTTGTTACTTACTTTTGATTTATAGTTAATAAATAATTTAGACTTTCGGGTACCTAACCTATCTAACCGAACTAGATGACCTATCTTATAATTAGCTATTAGGGTGACTGCACCAGTAATCGCCACTTTAAGACACATTTTTTGCTTTTTTACGTATTTACAGATATATTACGCGAAATAACAAATTTTGTTGTTTTGAGCTGATGAAATGTCCCTTCTTTAATATCGTAACAACGTTAACTCATTGATTTTTAATATAATTTTTCGAAAAATTTGGAATTTTTCAACGGTCCATCCGCAGCCAGTAATTGCCACTGAAATTCTGAAAATTTCCAATAATTGCCATGTTTCATTCTATCAATTGCCACTGTAGAGAATAGCCCCTCAGCTTAGAATATGAACATGTAAAAGGGTGAAAATATTTCGAATCGAGTTCGAATACCATCTAACAAGATATGAAAAATATCACATAGGAAAAATAAATAAAAAAAAGTAAATAATTTTATTTCAAAAATAAATCTTATTTTCTTTGGTCCTGGAAGGTCCATGTCAACATCTTGTCATTATTCTCTATGTTCTTCTCCAAATGGCTATCGTTATCACTATCTTCATAAGGTATAATTTCATCTTTCTCAGATTCCTACGAGCTTGAACTCAGTTCGAACAGTTTTCGTTTGTTGGTTTTTCCTTCTTTCTTCGTTTTCATTTCTTCCACCTTCTTAAGTTCTTTTAACTCTCTCCTGCTTTCTATTTTGCTTCTCTTTTTCTTTTCTCGACTTCTCGTTTTCTTTTTTGAGAAAATAATTTTTCCACTCTTTTGAAGTAAAAACTGATGGCACTTTTTCAATTTTCCTAACGACTTCTTTCGTTACATTCGGTGTTGGCCATCGAATTGCTTTGGAAAAAAGTGATTCTTCTTCTTTTTCAATGATTTCACCCAATTTCTGTGGCGTTTTGGAAGTATTTTCATTAATTTTTTCATGAATAATTTAAACCACTTTTTTCCAGGCTTATCATCAGAGAAGGATTTGCCCTCTCATTATTAATGACAATTTTCTTGACTGTATTCAAAATATCCTCTTCAAGAAGAGGAAAGCGCATTTTAGATATATCAATAATCCATTTCACTAAACGTTGTTCTTCATTTTCCGTCAATATAGTTTTAGGGCCCATTTTTCTATTCTCTGGTGTCTTCCCAGAGACTTTGTTTCCCAAAGTTCTTCGTGGAAAATTATATTTCTCCGAAGCCGCTTTTATGGAACTACCATGTCTCACCTCAGCGATAGCTTTTACCATGGACTCTTCAGAATAACGAAAAAATATTATGTTTCCCTTCTGTTCTGTCATATTCGAACTTTCTGTAAAAATGATCCAGTAAGTGCCACAGTCATAACCAAAAATTGCCACCCCATGGCAACTACTGGTTCCGTCTATGCCAGCGAGTTGTTAATTGACTGGTATTTCATATTTATAATATTAGTTCTTTTGAAATCATAACAGTTAAGTTTTTCACTGTTGTCCACATATACCAATAATTGCCATGTTGTGGCAATCTTTGGAATCCCAATAAAATGTTGACTAATAATTGCCACCCCATGATATCTTATAAATGCTAATCATATACTGAAGAAAAAGAACAACACATGAAATACGCACCCTTTAATGAAACTCACATCGAAGTTTTTTCTCAATATAACCACTTTTTCAAGAAGAAATAATTAAAATGTAATCCACTTACCCTAGTATGATCGCCCAACAGTTATACATAACCTCCATGTGAAATTGGCGCGAAATTATACAACAGTTATACCTGACGTTATGCCATCTGCAGGTCAGTGAAAAAATTGCAGGGCTCTACAGACATGTGTCAATATCAAACCGAGGAAAGGCGGTCTCTACATATTTGTAGGAATTCTTGTTATCAAAGAAGAAATTTGAAAGTGGCAATTACTGGAGAGGAGACAGAAATGTCCGAGGTTTTTAAAATTTTTGTCTGGCATCGGCAATTTAGGTGATGGCAACCCTACATTCAAGTCATACTCACATTCAATACAGATTTCCATATTTTACATAGAGAATAGAGTACTGCAAATAAACTTTTGGGAAACCCTAGAAACTCATTGAACGAACAAACAAATTTAAATTATTCGCCCTTGCTGAATAAAATTCATAGTTGATGATTTCTTCAACAATTGCCTACCCATTACCCCATTATTTAATTTCTCATTATTATCGTTTTCCTTACTAAAATCTTTATATTGTGATACCAAAATGTTCGTACTGAAGTTTTATCTGATGAAGCCACCGAGTGGTGAAATCAAACATGCGTTTTTTTATATATACATATATTGTTATTCTCTCCTTTATATTTAAGTGATTTCGTGAAGTAGATAACAAGCAAAAAAATTCACATCTTGCAATGCGTTGAAATATTTTCAGCATACTCTTGAAACCTCATATTTAATAAAAAACAGAAAAGACATTTCTTGAAATTCGACAAAACGGGTGAAACTTACATTTCAATTGATACAGTGATTGTTTCATACAATTGAACCATAATGCTTCACGTTAACCACGTTAACATTATCAGGAGTTGACCATCAATTCGACCGTAAACGAATGCATTCCAGCTTAAGCAAGAAATTCTTTGATTTTGAAATAACTGAAAAAGTCACTGATGTGCTCAGTATAGCACCTAGAAGCCGCCAATAAATGGTTTACCGTTAGATAGGTCTTGGGCAGGACCTTTCCAAGGATATGTATATATCCTATTTGTATGAGGTAGAAACTGTTATGCATTCTGCATTTTGTCAGGACAGTATCCATATACTTGTAACTTCGCTATATAGGTTCCTTATATGTTGTCCTACAATCCCGCTGTGAGTGGTAACACTTTGGTCAAACGGGCCTTTAAATTTAGTTGAATTTCTCCCACATTTAAAACAACTTGATAGAAAGAGAGAATCTGGGTGAAAGAAATGGCAGGAGGAGACAATTAATGCATCAGGAATGTCAAGAGATATGCAACATCACCAAGTGATATGCAACTATGTCAAAGGGTGTGTAACTTGAACCATAGCTTCATAGGTGTCTATTAAAGCGAGATTGAATGCCAAGAACGATGAAACATATCCGGATATCATCCTGTTTTTTATTGTCATTTATAACTGTTGCAATTCGAGTTGTACAAAAAGACAACAGATAAGAAGAGAAAACAAATTTTCTCGCGCCAGCGCCAGCCTTTGGCATCTAGCACATATTCGAAGATATTGTACCGTATTGATTAGATAGACCTTTAGTCCCATCCAATTAAGTTTTGATTAACTCGGCAACTATTTCCCGGGTTGCCTCACTTTTCCTTTTCCAGAATGACTTCCTGCTTTTCTCGCTTGAACGAGCATACCACTCTCGATGAAACTTTAATTGTTGATGCCTCACACCAAACCGAATTCAATTGAAATTTATAATAATTAGCAGAACCGCTGCTGCCAGGCGGAAGGAAATATCACCCTGCTTTCAAGCTTTGCCTTGAAAGATGAAAGGAGTTTGCGATCAATTTTTATTCTTCGAATTTTCATGAATCATGATATTATTTTTCGACGAAATAGGATTATTAGCCATTCACGTTTTCAAAAAATTTCGGAAATATTCAAGCCAAAAAACAGACTATGCTGTTTCTTTTAATTTTTTAGGGCTGTGGCCCTCTTCAGTTTATAGTTACGTGGTTTGTACCGTACGTTTGTATTTTGTATAATACATGGATGAGGGTTTTAATGGTTTCCCTTACCATGTAACAGTGGCTTAGCGAGGGGTGGGCAAGGGGGGCATCATGCCCCGGGCTGTACTCACAAAGGGGCGCCAAATGGTCCGCAAAACAAAAAACTGCTAGATAATTTTTATTTTTATTATAATTGATTTCTGGAAAATATATTTTAAATTTAGTGCCGGTGTGATATAATGATTGTTAATTCGTGAATAAAAAGGAAAAGAAGGAACACTAATAGTCTAAATCAAACTAATAATATATTTATAATAGAAATGGCAGGTCGTTTCTAGTGGCAGGGCTGACTCGACCTGTAGGTATCTGTCAACACTTCCTTATGGCATCTACGCTGTGTGGTTACATAAATTTATTCCTTTCTTGATTCGTCCGATAAAACAATATGTTATAATTAAAATTTGTAGTGTACAAAGTACAAAAATTCTTTCTTTCAGAACACTATTTATTTTCATGTCTATAAACTCAATAAAGCTTACTCTTGTTATTTCAGAACTATAAAAATAACTGCGTGTTTTAAAAATATTTCTTTATAAATATGTAAAATAAATAAAAGGTATCTTTTGAACAAATTCTAGATGATCATATACATTTCAAACTCAAGTCTTGTTTTCTTGACTACATTTTTTGTCTCAAATTTGAAGCCTAGCTTGAGCCTATGACTTTATTTATTTATTAATTTGAGAGTATATTTCACATTTGATATTATATATAAGTATATATATATATATATATATATATATATATATATATATATATATATATATATATATATATATATATATATATATATATATATATATATATATATATATATATATATAATATATATATATATATATATATATATATATATATATATATATATATATATATATATATATATATATATATATATATATATATATATATATATATAATGTTTCAAAATATTCATTCATTAATGTTTTCATTGGAATAGACTTTATTTCAATGGATTTTGGATCAAAGTTCACTTTGATATGATGAGTCCATTCGTTGATTAGAAATAATAGATACATTATAAATATTCCACAAATTCTATGTTTTCGTATATAATAAACACGGTAGGTATGACTCGTTGCGATGTAACTGTCTGCAGTTGCAAATATCAAACAGCAGAATTTTCAAATCGCTCTACCTTTTCATTTTAGTAACTTCAGAACAGAATAAACCTTTTGTGAAGGTATCGAAGCAGTTAGGTAGTTTTTTATCAGTTTCAGACCTCCTTAACCACGATTTTCGAAAAAAAAATTTGAATAATAGATTTTTCAAAATATATCTAATTCAATCCATTAGAATCGCATCTCCACGCGTTGGCATTTCAACCTTATTGGTGGAGTTCTGCTGCTCACGAGTTTTTCATGAAATTTTCGGTGAATCGTGATACATTTTACGGTGATTTAGGTAGGTACCTACTATTATTACAATATGAAAATATCGTTCCCAACTGAGGCTAGAAATCAATATAAATTCGGGTAAATATCAGGTTTCGGATTTTACGATAACAGGTTTTTGTAGATTTCTAGAACAATAAGTGGTCATCATCACTCATGTGAGCTAAAAAATAAGGCGAAGGAGCAAAATTCGGAGTTAATTCAACTTATATGGGACGTTTGAATGAATACTGAATATTTAGCAGGCGCGTTCAGCACCCATATTCTAATTCAACATCGCAACGGCCTCGGTAGCGCAGTAGGCAGCGCGTAAGTCTCATAATCTTAAGGTCGTGAGTTCGATCCTCACCCGGGGCAAAACTTTTGCAATTGATAAATCTTAAAATAATTATTCATCAATTTTTGAAACGAATGAATGTTATATTACTGATAGTGTTGAATATGGAAATATAAAAAAATGGTGTAAATAATATCCTCAGTTAATAAACCTGTTGCTGTAAACATTATTTTTGGTAAGCATCTGATTCCGATTGCAAAAACTTCAAAACAAGTTGCCATCTTTCAATTTTTATTGACTCGTTTCCATCTGAATAACAATAAACCTTATATTTTGCCTGAGCCTAGAAACGTGTCTTGTTTCTGAAGTTGCAGTTAAATGAACAAACATCAATTATAAAGAAAATACAAAATAACGACATGGGTTGCAGCAGCCCATCTTTCTTTAGTAAAATAACATTGAGTTTAGTCTGTAAATCGAAAATGATGAGTTTTTGAAAAACTAGGTACATAATATGCAGTTTCGTCCTCTTCAATATCAGACGGGGGACTACACGAGGGGTAACCTGAGAGTTTAGTATTTCGGAACAGCACTATACCTGAAAAATTAAGAAAGCTACCGTATTCTCAAAAACCTGAATCTTGGATCATCACTTACCGCTGAAATAAAATAAATACAACGAAAATGAGAGATCCCCTAAATATTCCTTCTTGTCTCCTGAAATATTATAATATTAATGTTGTTTTGAGGTTTGAAATGTAATTTAAAATATTTGCATCTACTACAAGGAAACATTAGTAAATTTTGACTAGCCATAATTCAGAACACCAAAACAATCTCAACGATATCATTATCCAGACATAAAACGGATGTTTCAACACCTTTGATGTGTATTAAACGCTAAATCTGAGATTCAACTCGGATTTACTTTACATTTTGTTTCAGTCTCGCGAAACGTCATATTAAGACCGAGATTAATACCATGTTTTGACGTAGCGAACTAATTATATCACCAACTCTCTGAGATGGAGATCAAAGCAATAAAAATTGTGCAATCAAAATTCTCCGAAAATAGGCTAGAATATAGGTTAGAAAAATTGAACTTTTCAATAAATGAATTAATTTCTTATTTCTCAAGAATGATTTTATATGAAGGTTAGAAGTGCAACTAAGTATTTAGACAGGAAGTTCATCAAACGAAAACAAGATTATGTATTATATATATATATATATATATATATATATATATATATATATATATATATATATATATATATATATATATATATATATATGTATATATATATATATATATATATATATATATATATATATATATATATATATATATATATATATATATATGTATATGTATATATAGATATGTATACCTATATATATATATATATATATATATATATATATATATATATATATATATATATATATGATATATTATTTATTCGAATTGTTGTTGCCTGTGAACTATTTCTAATCTCTTGATAATTATTAGCAATAACAGGCTTGTTGAATCTCAAAAAACTCGATTTTATTAAAAAGATGACGTTTCGCCACGACATTCGTGGCTTTATCAAAACTTTTGAAAAAATTGAAATTTCTTTGACATTTATTGATTTGAAAAAATTAGAATAGTTAAAAAAGACTACTATGTTTCATCAAAATTTTTCGGCTGTAGCCGTTCTCTGTTATTCATTACGTGCTATTCAGTCCGATACTAACATTCAAATCTGTTATTATTAGATGGTAAGGGAAACCACAGAAACATTTACCCACGTAATGTTCGAAATAGGTTCAAATTATTTTGATTTTGAAAAGTCAAAGAATAGGGAACTATTTATCTTTTTTTCAAAAATTTTTCATTACGGCTGTGGCCGTCTTCAGTTATTAATTATGTGCTATTTAGTCCAATATCAACAGACAGGTCTGTTGATATTAGATGGGAAGGGAACCACAGAAACCTTCACCCACGTAATGTACAAAATAGGTTTAAAATATTTGATTGTTGTCTTTAAAAAGACATTGTAATTTTGGAGATCACATGTTCTAAACTATACTTTCTTTTTAGAAAAATTGAAAATTCTATATGTTTAGATTTTGTCTGAGAAGATGAGTTGTTATGGTTAGAGTTTGTTTGTTGAATTATTTTGTTTTGATTTATTTAGTTTCTTAGAAAAATTAATGAATTAAATCTGCGTATATTGAACTCAAATGTTTGATATCTGTTCTATCATTTACGACTTTATTTAAATTTTTTTGAATATTTAACATTTCTAAAATTTCTCTGCGTTTTTCATCTTTTTCTATTTCTAAAATTTTTGTGCTATCAAAGTTGAAAGTATGATTCTCATTGTTTTTATGTTTTATTAGTGCTGTGGTTTGTGTTCTGGTATATTTGTGTGCTTTTAATCTTTCTTCTAAATTTTGAAAAGTTTGTCCTATATTTGATTTATTACAATTAATACAGGGTATACTATAAACAACATGAGATTTTTGCAGGAGAGGTGTTTTACTTTTTAATTTAGAATATATTTGTTTTATTTGATTTTGTGCACACAAATATACCAGAACACAAACCACAGCACTAATAAAACAAAAACAATGAGAATCATACTTTCAAACTTTGATAGCACAAAAATTTTAGAAATAGAA
Source organism: Cynegetis impunctata (assembly GCA_030704885.1). Lineage (NCBI taxonomy): Eukaryota > Metazoa > Arthropoda > Insecta > Coleoptera > Coccinellidae > Cynegetis > Cynegetis impunctata. The sequence goes on along the minus strand of JARQZK010005088.1, from coordinate 103,376 downwards.
AAAGATAAAAAACGCAGAGAAATTTTGGAAATGTTACATATTCAGAAAAATTTGAATAAAGTCGTAAATGATAGAACAGATATCAAACATTTGAGTTCAATATACGCAGATTTAATTCTTCAATTTTTCTAAAAAGAAAGTATAGTTTAGAACATGTGATCTCCAAAATTACAAGTAATGTCTTTTTAAAGACAACAATCAAATATTTAAAACCTATTTTGTACATTACGTGGGTGAAGGTTTCTGTGGTTCCCTTCCCATCTAATATCAACAGACAGACCTGTCTGTTGATATTGAACTAAATAGCATGTAATTAATAACTGAAGACGGCCACAGCCGTAATGAAAAATTTTTGAAAAAAAGATAAATAGTTCCCTATTCTTTGACTTTTCAAAATCAAAATAATTTGAACCTATTTCGAACATAACGTGGGTAAAGGTTTATGTGGTTTTCCTTACCATCTAATAATAACAGATTTGAATGTTAGTATTGGACTGAATAGCACGTAATAAATAACAAAGAACGGCCACAGCCGAAAAATTTTATTGAAACATAGTAGTCTTTTTTAACTATTCAAATTTTTTCAAATCAATAAATGTCAAAGAAATTTCAATTTTTTCAAAAGTTTTGATAAAGCCACGAATGTCGTGTCGAAACGTCATCTTTTTAATAAAATCGAGTTTTTTGAGATTCAACAATCCTGTTATGGCTAATAATTATCAAGAGATTATATAAGTATATATATATATATATATATATATATATATATATATATATATATATATATATATATATATATATATATATATATATATTATATATATATATATTTATATATATATCTATATTTTTATATTTATATATATATATATATATATATATATATTCATTTCATTCTTAGCTATTTGTTTTACATAAGGAACATGAAATACCTAAAATACCGCAATGATTAAAACAATTATATTGGTTTACCGAAACGGAGAAAGATATTCGTCAAATATTACACAATGATTTGATCTGAAATATGTTGACAGTTTCCAGAAAAAAAAATATGAAGTCACTAAATGTCACTTTTCTGGCTTGTCCTTTCCACGGTTTTTTGGAAAAGAGTTGTGATTTATCTTCCACTTTCACTTTTTTGTATCTGTTCATCACTGTTCAGAATGCTCGAAATATAGTTTTATCGATTATTGAAAAATTAGAAACAAATAAAAAAAACATTTCAGTTTTAAATATTTTTCTATATGTCCTCTGTTTTTGAGTCCCTTCCTCTGGCATTCTTTAAAATTCAAAAACTCGCGGGATAATGCATGGAATAGCTCCTTCCGGTAGTCGATGTAACCGTCTTGAGGCGAATTCATCTTATTAGCGACAAAATTCAAATTATTTCATAGGGAATATAACAGTTCAGTGCATGATGTTGAGAAAGGAGGTTGTGTCTCGTTGAATATTGTCTTTTTTATGGTAAGTATAAATTGAATATTTTGAATCTTGTGCTCATTTATCGATCATATTCCAAGATATATATTTGCAATAATTACATGGACACGTCTATACTAAAATTCTTGTTTTGGATTAGTTTTCATTTTATACTATGTGTAGATATGTGTATTCTCTGGCGTCTTTCCCCTGGCTATATTTGTACCAGAGGAGAGACTAAAGCGACAGAGGAGTGATTACTTCTTAATATCATTCGTGTTATAAGTTAGTAGGTAGTGAAATCATTACATAAGTATTTGAAAAATTTAAATTTCTGTTATTCCAATTGTATCCTTTATCAACAACAAAGTGACTTCATTATAAATAAATAATTTTTCTTTCGTTGAAGGTGTGGATCAGTTGTTGCAGAAAATGGTCGAGAAAAAGCAAACTCGTGAAGAAAGGCTGGAAAAGAAACGGGTAGCAAAACATTTACGTTATTAACGAATCAAAAACGACCCTATTAAATTAGCTCAATTGGAAGAAAAAGAAGAAAAACTATTTGAATAAAAAAGGGAAAGGGAAGAAAATTAGGCCCATGAAAGACATGACCCCTAGAGAGCAAAGAGCGTTAAGAAAGACGTATGCTGAAAAAACTAGATAACGAAGGGCACGCCTGGCTCTTCAAATTAATTCAACTGCTTCTATTACACCACCTTGCTCTGGTGATGAAATGGTGTCACAGTTACAACCAAAAGACAACAGAGCCGAGGCAGCCAGGAAACGGTCCCAAAAGCTTCGGAAGCGCAGAAATCGTTTGTTCATAGAACAACAGCAAGAAATAGCAGGATTGACGAAGGAAGTGAAGTGTCTTAAAAAACAAATACTTATACAGATTAAATAGAAGCAGAGAGAACGTAACACCAAACACAAAAATGAAGGAAATTGTGGATAATATCGAAAACGTAAATACAGAAGATGACGGAGAAAAACATTCATTTTTGAATAAGTCATACAAAAACAATTGAAGAAAATGCGTCATTGGTAATACCTTTCCCTGGTACTTTAAAAGTTCACCAGGTCCAAGGATTTGCACTATTACCAAATAAGATCATCATGAAAAGTTTGAGCTATTTATGTAGAAATAACTGTTCTCATTTTATTAATGGACAGAAAGATTATTCAAAAACTAAGGATGTTCGTCTAAATGCGAACGATGTATATCCAGAATCTGATGAAGATATTCCGGCTCTTTCTGAAGCTATTGATAAAAATGGAGACTATGTCTTAGTCATATCGCAGGTATGTGCTCTGGAAGTGTGGACAACGCAGAAATTCTAGTCCAGTTTCTAAAAGCATGGAACCGTACCTCAACTATGCATAAAAGAGGAAGTTGCAGAGGAAGATGAGGGGTTTATACAGGTAGAAGATATCATTGTAAAACTACCTCAATCTACTCTTGTGATTAGTGGTTATAGTTTATTCCTCAAGTTTGATGAAGCAATAAATACTTATGAAAAATAATTTTCATTATATGTGTTGTTAATATTTTTCATTTGTCCGTTTTTATTTTGTTAGTTTTCTTCATTGATAATATCTTTTGTTCTCTGATTTTTTTTCGCACATTAAGAAATGACTCTTTATTCAGTTATTCAATATTTTCATTCAATCTATTTGAAGAATATGTTTATTTTTGTGACAGTACTATTTTTGTTGAAGGAATAAAAGCAGAAATGTCTCTTCTGTGGTCGAAATGCCTCTATTATGTGTCATGTGTCACTCCTCTGCAATCTTGTTTCCTCTGACTTCTAGAAAAAGTGTAAAATACACTAAAGTATCTGGCCCTTTTGTTTATGAAAGGTGTAAGTGGTGAATAACTTAATAAATGGGTATCAGCATTCTTCTATGAAAAATAATTTCGTGAAAATATGTCTCTCTAAAATTCAAATACCCAAAAGAAGAATGACCCATATATATATATATATACCTATATATATATATATATATATATATATATATATATATATATATATATATATATATATATATATATATATTTTAATCTAAAATTCTTGAGGGTAGGTCATTTATGATACTGAGCAGAGTTTTTCTTTGTTTTCCACAAGGAAAATCTTCTTTGATCTAAAATCAGAACTATTGGTTTCACACATATATCAAACATTGACAACAATGTGACTCACGTATAATCTCAAGTGGAAATGCATACATTGATGAATAGAAACGCTGTCGAAACGAGCACTTATTGTTAGTTCCTTTCACTTACTTAATGGAGTGCGGTATGATTTGCATTACTATCTCATCTGGATGAGAAGTTTTTACAATATTTGTGTTGACATGATGAAGAATATGAGCATTGGATTTCCTGAAGAAGAAGGCTTTTTTTCCACGACGATTACAGCAAACAATCGTAACGAAAAAAAAATTGGAAAAAGTGAGAATAGTTTTGTCAAAAATAATTATCAACAACACTATTTTGAACCCATCGTGAAAAAATGCTTCAATCAAATTTACAATAATATACAAATTAATAATAATAAAAATACAGATAATATAAAGCACATCGGACTTGATTACGTTCCAATTCTCTCTCAAAAAATTGATAACTCCCTTAGAAACTAACTATAATATCAAAACCGGACATAAACCTAAGAATTTCACAAAATGGCAGGTCCGTTTGATTAAATAAATAAATAAATAAATGAAAACTTAAACTTAACACCGAATTTAAGAACGAAACATATACACACAGTTTAAAAAATTAATTTCAAAGATTGCAATGGAACATATATTGGCAACTCTGAAGATACATAAAAGATTATATAGAACTTGTAGAATCAATATGTTTGCACATTGTACGACTATGTTCAAAAGTCATGAGTACAAGATAACTGAAAATTTTCATCATAAAAGGTTCGAGAATACCTTTCGCTTTGAGTGAATATTTCAGATTTGGACGAAAGCCAAAGTTGCTTTTCCGTCCATTACAGTGTAGAACGAATATACGAGACTGTTCGTTTAGCAACATCGCCGAAAAAATCTCAACTTTTCCGTTAGTAAATTATCATGTAACAAGCCTTATATATGAGAGCGGAAAACAACGTTCTGGAAACTTCTGAAAGCTTTTCCGTCCGATGTTGTTCATTATTCAACATCAGGAAAAAATTCTACCAATATATTAGTCCGAAATATTCACAAGATCTTGAGATGAATTTTTCTCGTTTCTTGAGCGACGAAGAGACTTTTGAATTCAATGAGAATTCAACTGAGATTGATTTCTTTCACAAAGGGAGTATTTTAAGAGAATTCACCGCCAGATAAAAATTAAGTCACTACATGAAAGTCACAAATATTGTTGAATGGAATTGGCATTTACTTGGTGAAATTTCAGGTTTTCGGAAGTTTTGCCCAAGTATGTTAAACTGTTAAATACTCTACTTTTTTCGGATATAAGTGGGTAAATTTCTGAAATTGCCATTTTGTATTTTTTCCTCTGAATAGGGCTGTCAATTCACCTAATATGATTGACAGCCTCACTCAGAGGAAAAAATACAAAATGGCAATTTCAGAAATTTACCCACTTATATCCGAAAAAAGTAGAGTATTTAACAGTTTAACATACTTGGGCAAAACTTTCGAAAACCTGAAATTGTTTTTTCAAAAACAAAATTTACAAAATTTCAAAATTTCATATAAAACCAATAATAGCAATTGAAAATTGATTAGAAACAACAAATCAAAAATTCATAGAGATGAACATACTGGTGTTTATAGACTCGACTGTAACGATTGTGAAAAATTCTATATAGGACGTACAATTAGAAATTTCAAAACTGGAATACACGAACACCAACGTAGCTATATTAAGCAGAAAACTGATTCTAATTATGCGTGCCATCTTATTCAAGAAAACCATACCTTTAATCACAATTATAACATATTACAATTTGAAAATAGTCTCCATAAAACCAACTGTTGGTTATCCCTATACATCAATAAATATAAAAATTCCGGAAATTTAGTTAACGACCAGATTGAAGTAAACCCTTCTCCTCTCCTAAATCTGTTCAATTTAGGTACCTACTAATAGCTCTGAATGAATTGCTTATTGTTATTTAGTTTATCTAGGAACCCCTCTGTTATATTGAATTTTCGTATAAATTGATTGTTTTGTAATACCATAGTTTAGTACGAGATGAAGTCAATGTTATGACGAAACGCGTTTACTCAATAGATTTTTATTTCAACCTGTGAAAAGTTAGTTTTTTTTTATTTCTTTATAAAGTTACAAATATTGTTGTTATTCAAGAGCAATTATGAAAACATTATTCGATGTCATTTCATGTTAGCACACCACGCAAACAGCAACTGCTATCAGTTATTCCCTGTTCAGGGTTAGAATAATGATAAAGTAGGTGAAGTATTCTTGGCAAAAGAACACGCTCTTTCCCGCAAAGTGGTGGCATCTATAGTGTGATAGACACTTGACTTATTCGATGCCGGATCTTTGCATGTGACTCAGAAGGTTTGTGAATGATATGTTATGGCAGATGGCGTCCTGGTGTGTTTACTTGTCATGATATCTCATGTTCCGACCTGTCAGGTACGAGTGAAATGATCTGGATCTAATACATTCGGTATATAGACAATACTGAAGAAGGCCGAAATAGCTGTCTACTGTTTCTATCATTTGTGGTGACTATCTCAATGTTTCTATCATTCTCCGCTATAATGTAGATAATGGAAACGTTGACGTCCTACTTTAAATAGCGTCAGACAGAAATAGAGGATGATCCTAAAGTTTTATTCGCCAAAACTATGAAGAAAGAAGACCTCAATGTATGGTGTTGATTGCTTCACGCAACAATTTATAACAATATGGAAAAGCATTCAAATTTGACGGACTTCATACAAAAATTGAGAGTGGATAGATATCAAGAAATTATTAATAATATAATCAAAAAAGTTTCCAATAAAATATATTTTTTCTGAATGTAAATAATTAGCTATTGTGAAATTCCCTGATAAATATAGAATAGGGTACTTAATTTTCAATAGTATAATCAAATCTGTGATAATAACAATTAAGTCAGTTAAAAATATGTTGTAAAATGGTGAAAAAATAAAAAATAGCTAAAAGTATGACTTATCGTAAGAGAGATATTAAAGAAAATAAAACTTGTATATTTTCATTATATACAAGTTCACTGTATTCCGTGTATTTTCATTACTTTATATTTATATTTTCATTATTCAATATTTAAATTTTCATTTTTTCTTCAATATCATTGAATGATAATTACCAATTTTCTCAAAATGTTGAATTGAACTGGACCAGTCCACTCTTGTCTTCTCACATTGGTTTTCACTATACAGTTGCTTTTCATTACAGCAACCACCGAAAACCAAAATTCAGATATTTTTAGCTTCCCACTTTATTTTTTGTTGACGTAGGCCAACTGATTTTCGACGCCTCTGTGAAGTAACCACGGCGTCCCGGGGAACCGCTGCTCGAAGATTGGCAACCTCTGCAATATGTCATTCGTTTGATTAATTCAAATATTTGATTATCTTGTTTTTATTCACCACATGTTCTGTTGTTTCGAAAATTTCACCTAATATATATATATATATATATATATATATATATATATATATAAATATATATATATATATATATATATATATATATATATATATATATATACAGGATGGCCCACCCCATTCGCCTCGGTGTTCCTATGAGAAATGAAAAGAGTGGGGGAAAAAATTTAGCACAGTCATATGTAGGTCCATGAGGAGCATATTCCAAAATTATTTTGAAATATACAGGGAGACGCAAAAAAAGGTACATATCAAAATTATTTTTTTTTTATGGAATACTCTATATTTTTTTATATTTTCAGATACTATAGACCAAATAAAGGTAAGTTACTGTTATATTCCCTATACCTGAAACTGACCGTTTCTGAGTTATTTTGATAAATTAAAAAATACAGACCATAATTAAACAATTGTTTACACCCTGTAACATGTAACGAGCTGCTCGTTATTTTATTCACTGCTTAGCTGAAAGGTTAAAGTTAACTTCCACATATTCCACGTTTTATTTCAATATTGTACAGAGTGGTGAAGAAAATTGCATCAAAGTTTGGGCACATTTTTTATAGAATAACTTTTCAAAGTTAAATGGAACATCCTGTATACGATGACATATTTTGACGCAGAATTAGTTTCCTTTTAAAACTATATCAGGGTTCCCTATACATATCTCTTATGATTTTGATGCAAAAGACGTTTTCATGTTCTACTTATGAATGAGTAATTTCTTTATCTTAAAAATGGAACATCCTGTATTGCAATGAAAAACTAAAAACATTTTTGAACTCATTTTATTGAAAAATTAACAATTTAATCTCGTTCTTTTAGCGAATCTACGTGTTCCTTAATAAACAGATTTTAAAAATGCTTTTCAATTACAATACAGGATGTTCGATTTTAAGATAAAGAAATTAGTCATAAGTAGAATATAAAAACGTCTTTTGCGTAGAAATCATAAGAGATAGGTATAGGGAACCCTGACATAGTTTTAAAAGGAATCTAATTCTGCGTCAAAATATGTCATTGTATACAGGATATTCCATTTCACTTTAAGAAGTTATTCCATGAAAAATGTGCCCAAACTATGATGCAATTTTTTTCACTACTCTGTAAAATATTGAAATAGAACTTTTAAAAGGAACTTAACTTTAACCTTTTAGCTAAGCAGTGAATTCAGTTACGAGCAGTTCGTTACATGTTACAGGGTGTAAACAATTTAGTTATGGTGTTTAATTTTTAATTTATCAAAATAACTCAGAAATGGCCCGTTTTAGGTATAGGGAATATAACAGTAACTTACCTTTATTTGGTCTATAGTATCTAAAAATATAAAAAAATATAGCGTGTTTCATGAGAAAAAATTAAACTTTGATATGTACCTTTTTTTGCGTCACCCTGTATATTTAAAAATAGTTTTGGAATATGCTCCTCATGGACCTACATATGACTGTGGTAAATTTTTTTTCCCCACTCTTTTCATTTCTCATAGAAACACCGAGGCGAATGGGGTGGGCCACCCTGTATATGTATGTATATATATATATATATATATATATATATATATATATATATATATATATATATATATATATATATATATATATGTATGGATGTTCAGATTTTTCAAATCTTTTACGCGGTTCATTCCGTGAACCAAGTTTTTCATATGTATGTATATATATATATATATATATATATATATATATATATATATATATATATATATATATATATATAATCTCTTGATAGTTATTAGCAATAACAGGCTTGTTGAATCTTAAAAAGCTTGATTCTATTAAGGAGTTGATGTTTCGCCACGACATTCGTGGCTTTATCAAAACTGGAAAGGTTTCGATAAAGCCACGAATGTCGTGGCGAAACGTCAACTTTTTAATAATATCGAGTTTTTTAAGATTCAACAAGCCTGTTATTGCTAATAATTATCAAGAGATTAGAAATAGTTCACAGGCAACAACAATTCGAATAAATAATTATATATATATATATATATATATATATATATATATATATATATATATATATATATATATATATATACAACAATAATCAAATATTTGAATTAATCAAACGAATGACATATTGCGAGGTTGCCAATCTTCGAGCAGCGGTTCCCCGGGACGCCGTGGTTACTTCACAGAGGCGTCGAAAATCAGTTGGCCTAAGTCAACAAAAAATAAAGGAAGCTAAAAATATCTGAATTTTGGTTTTCGGTGGTTGCTGTAATGAAAAGCAACTGTATAGTGAAAACCAATGTGAGAAGACAAGAGTGGACTGGTCCAGTTTAATTCAACATTTTGAGAAAATTGGTAATTATTATTCAATGATATTGAAGAAAAAATGAAAATATAAATATTGAATAATGAAAATATAGATATAAAATAATGAAAATATACAAGTTCTATTTTCTTTAATATCTCTCTTACGATAAGTCATACTTTTAGCTATTTTTTTTCATTAAAACACCTTTATTTCACCATTTTACAACATATTTTTAACTGACTTAATTGTTATTATCACAGATTTGATTACACTATTGAAAATGAAGTACCCTATTCAATAATTATCAGGGAATTTCACAATAGCTAATTATTTACATTCAGAAATAATATATTTTGTTGGAAAATTTTTTGATTCTATTATTAATAATTTTTTGATATCTATCCACTCTCAATTTTTGTATGAAGTCCGTCAAATTTGAATGCTTTTCTATATTGTTATAAATTGTTGCGTGAAACAATCAACACCATACATTGAGGTCTTCTTTCTTCATAGTTTTGGCGAATAAAATTTTAGGATCATCCTCTATTTCTGTCTGACGCTATTTAAAGTAGGACGTCAACGTTTCCATTATCTACATTATAGCGGTGAATGATAGAAACATTGAGATAGTCACCACAAACGATAGAAACAGTAGACAGCTATTTCGGCCTTCTTCAGTATTGTCTATATACCGAATGTATTAGATCCAGATCATTTCACTCGTACCTGACAGGTCGGAACATGAGATATCATGACAAGTTAACACACCAGGACGCCATCTGCCATAACATATCATTCACAAACCTTCTGATTCACATGCAAAGATCCGGCATCGAATAAGTCAAGTGTCTATCACACTATAGATGCCACCACTTTGCGGGAAGGAGCGTGTTCTTTTGCCAAGAATACTTCACCTACCTACTGTATATTTCAAAATAATTTTGGAATATGCTCCTCATGGACCTACATATGACTGTGGTAAATTTTTTTCCCCACTCTTTTCATTTCTCATAGAAACACCGAGGCGAATGGGGTGGGCCACCCTGTATATATATATATATATATATATATATATATATATATATATATATATATATATATATATATATATATATAATATATATATAAATATATATATAAATATATACATATATATATAATATACATATATATATAATATATATATATATATATATATATATATATATATATATATATATATATATGTATATATATATATTGTAACGTGAATTCCCCTTAAGAAACAATAAAAAATGAATTTAGATATTATACAAAATTAAATGCTCCGACTAGTTCAATACTTAATGCAATTTACGTTACACTTTACCTGATTTACTTCTATGAGACAATGAAACAAGGAAACTTTGCTAAAATATCTATTAGTTATTCTGAAATTTGTTTCAAAGATTACAATTTAAATATAAAATAATTGAATGTAAGATGGATAAAGTTAGTTTGATTTCGTTCTTTTCAGTATACTGATCTGATTGTATTCAGCCTCCTGATGTTTTTGGAGACACAGGCCCTGCAGCCTTTGAAATTAGGGCTTCTTTGGTTTTGAAACTACGGCCGTTTTGGAAACTCCTACCATTTTTCAAACTCCTACCATTTTTCAAACTCCTACCATTTTTCAAACTCCTACCATTTTTCGGAATCAGGGCTCCTGCGGTTTTGCTAAAATTCACATCATCGAATTTCAGTTCAATTAACATTCAATAATTTTGTTTGCTGCGTAGATTCCTATCCTTCTTAATCTTATCTACAAACGATACTACGTTCTTTGAATCAAATAAAAAAACTAAGAGATAAGGAAGGTGTTTTTTTTTCGAGCAAAAAAACTCAACACAAACTTTCATCAACGCAACAAGCAAAAGAATCAAGGTTAAAAAAGAAAATTTGAACTGAGAAAGTTTTGTCTGAAGTCAATTAACGTGAATATATATAGAAAAAGAATTGTTCAACTGTTTCAGAACATAAACTTCGGAGACCATTACGAATATTGAAATTAAAAATGAAAATTAAACTACAAGTTCACAAATATGATCGAAATTATTTAATCAATGTCATTAATCAATATAAAGAAACACTTACCGCTTCCTAGCGCAAAGATATTTAGCAAAAATTTATCAACTTCGAGATTACTATAAAATGAAATGTATTATAATTCTTACGATGTGTTAATCTCTCGAACTCTAGTTGAAAAGAAAGATCGTTTAGAATAGCGTTCCGAATTTGACAACTTATCCCTTCTACTACTTGAAGTGACGCTAGAAATCACAGTCTTCTTTACTTACTAATCTCGGCTAGAATTTGGTTTAGCCAGTGGACGGTATTTCATAACGTTACACATCCCCCTTACCAGAAAAAAATTTTTCAGAGAAAAATTTTGTAAGATCAAAAAAAATTTTATGAACTGAAGTAAAATTTTGAAGTCTCAACATACTGAAGTTTAAATGAAAGCTTAGTTGTAGGTAGTCAGGAAATAGATACTAGAGGAAAATCAAAAATCAAGATATAGAAGATAAAAATATTGATGGGCTAGTTAAACTGAAATAAAACTACAATTCAAAGTGAATTGGAGTAGTCTAAAACTTTAAAAGAAAAATATGTAGATAATTATTAACTAATAACCAAGATACTAAATCACAAAAGTTAAATTGAAAGATATAAGTTAAAGTTACTGAAGAAAAATATATTTAAAATTGCACTAAATAGAATAAAGCTTCGCACAACATAAATAGAACATCACAAAAGTTAAGCAGTGTTATTTACTGAAGGCCATCCTCCAAAGAAGATGGGGTGAGAGTCACAGCAATCACCTAAATAACACTGATGCATGCCCAGCACTCGACTTGTCGATAACCATTATACTTTGAAAACATTTTCGGTATGAAACAATATGAGTTTCATTCAAAAATAAATAGGTCAGCCTCAACAAAAAAATAAAAAGGTTATGATCAGTTGTATGTAAGACAGACAACAGACCAAAAATAGAAATAAAAAGAGAATTCCATAGTCACCCGAGACCAAGGATCCATATGGAGGGAGGGCATGTTGGTTTCTGATATTAATAAAGTCTCAAAACCACAAAAAGACTTCCATCATCACTCTGGAATATCAGAAGTGACGATGTCCAATCCGAGAGAAAAATAAAAATAAAAAAGTCAAAATCGGTAAAGTCAAAAATCAGTAATCTGTGTCCGTTAAGAAGGTACGAGTTCTCATAAACTCAAGATATACTGAGTGCCTACACGCTAGATAAAGATAAGGTATGTATGTGGACACACCAGCAAAGATAAATCTCAACGCAACACAAGACTGAAAGATATTTGAAGATATGTGTCTATAAATAGACAAGTCAAAATCGGTAAATACATAGCTAAACTATGAAAACATCAAAGATATTTGAAGGTAAACCATAAAAAACAAGAAAAGTTATCAAAATATGAAGACGTTGAAATATAAGTTCGATGTTCAAAATGTAAATGACATAAATAATAAGTAATGACTAATAGATGTAGTAGTAATAGATGAATAGATATTCAATAATAGGTTTCGAATTCGACATCTCATGAATGAAAAAATTTGTGTTGACCAAATCAAATTGAAATTCTTAATTTAATCAATGAACGAAATTTTGAAATTAATTTGGAAAAGGAATTTTTAGAAAAACTTTAAATATGAATCTACAGTATAATTGAAAAAAGAATTCTCTAAGTATTGTAAGAAAGTTAAACAAAATAATTGACTCTACTTAATAGCAATTAAAAATGAAAAATCAAAAAAAATTATTATGTCTAGTTGTTATTCGACATTTATGTTTGTGTCCCACCCAACCAAATGAAGTATGACTGCGTCAACCTACATCGCAGGGAGTTTCAAAAGAAACACCACAGGCCCTATAACACAAACAAAGAAACAAAAATCAACACATCATTCAAAAGAGAAATCGAATCAGAAAAACTACAAGATAATTTAAATTACTTCAATAGATCAATAAATTAAGGTAAGGAAAGAAACGATGAGAGGGCGCCATCCAAAGATATTCAGTCTTTGGAAAGATATAACGGAAAGAAAAAGGAAAATTTTTTTTGATGTACATTACAGCATCTTAAAAAGACACAAAAATAGTTTAAATCAATTAAGTAATTAATATAACAGAATCTTCAAAAGATCCTCAAATTCAAAAAAAAACTCTAAAGTAAATTAACAGCTACACACAAATATGTATTTAGGGTTGCATAGCAATAATAGACTTCAGAAAATTAATAGGCAATTAGATATACATGCTCTCGTTAAGACTTCTTGCCTCGACAAAAAGGTAAGGTAAGATACGAAAAGATATATATGTCGAGCAAGAAAAAGATAAGAGGTAATAAACGAGAAAAGGTAATAGGAATAGATAAAAGATAATTAACGAGAAAGGTAATTGTATATCTATGTCATTGCCAACAAAAATAAACCTAATAGTTTGTACACCAAAAAAATTAAAAATGCGATATAAGGTAAAGTTCAAAATAGGAATGAATATAGGAAATAATTAATCTATTGAAATATCATCATTACTGTCATTTAAGTTAACATCGTCCTGTGTAATATCGAGTTTCACAATACAGGGTATAAATTTGGGAGCCAATTTAGCAGCAAATTTGTTTGCAGCATCAGACAGTACAAAGTTTCTCTTCCACACCCTATCACCTACACGAAACCGTAGATCTCTCCTTCTTAAATTGTATCGGTGAGCATTCACCTTGTATGCATGATGGATTCTCTTTTGAACATATTCATATAAATCAGGCAGTTTTTCTTGAACAGTAGGATCTAAAACCTTATTTGTAATTAAGATATTATTATCTGCATTTTCTGAAATATGTCCAAAGAAACCACCATTAGTAGGCACATTTCTGGTGAAACATAAGAATGAGGGAGAAAAACCTGTAACTTCATGTTTTGCTAATCTAATAGCTTGTGCTATTTGATGGATATTCTGGTCCCAAGTTTTATGATCATCGTGAATAAACGATCTTATTGCAGTGGTAATTGTCCTATTTACTCTCTCAGTAGGATTTACTTGAGGAAAATATCTGGCATTGTACCAAATCTTTTGTACATTATAACTTTTAATTAAGTTCTTAAATTCGTTGGAGGTAAATTGTACTCCATTATCCACTACAATAATCTGAGGTACTCCAAATATTAAGAAAACTTGATTTTCAATAAATTTACAAACAGCTTTAGAAGTAGGTCGAGGTAATGGTTGTACTAATACAAACTTAGTAAACCAATCAGTTACAACTAATAAGTACTGATTTCCATTCTTAGATCGTGGGTAAGGTCCTAATAAATCAGCTGATATCAATTGGAAAGGAAAATTTATGTTTCTATAGTTGCCTATACGACCAGCCTGAGGTAAATTATCAGCTTTACAGGATGCACAAATTTTACAATTGCGAATATGGAACACTACAGATTCCCGCATCTTAGGCCAATAATACAACGAAGATAGTCTCGACAACGTTTTTGAAACACCTAAATGACCAGCTGTAGGTTCATCATGGAATTTCTTAAGTAATTCTAATCTATTGCTTGTAGGTACCACAATTTTCCACTCATTTACATGATCTAAGAACTTCGAATTACACAGTATATGTTTATACAAAATATTACCAACAACTTTAAAATCTGCATAAAGATGTGGATTAGTAGTCACTTTATTCAACATCTCTCGATACCATCTATCAGGTTTGAGTGTCGATAAGTCCAAAACAGCGATTTCCAATGCTTCAGGAATACGAGATAGTGAATCAGGAACATTCATAAGCACTCCAGAACGATGAACTATGTCAAACGCATGACTTGACAATTTCAGAATCCATCTGGCTATTCTGGGTGATGGATTTTTCATCGTGCCGAGCCAAATAAGGCTTGAATGATCCGTAATCACTGTGAAGCGAGTTCCCTCGATATAAGGACGGAAACGTTCAATGGACAACAATATAGCAAGGAGTTCCTTTTCAGTGGTAGTATACTTCCTTTGACATTTATTTAATGTTTTACTAAAATATGCGATAGGATGTTCTACACCGTCATTCTCTTGAAACAACACACCTCCCACGCCAACGTTAGATGCGTCACATGCCAAAAAGAACCTTTTTGAAAAATCTGGACTAGCCAAAATTGGTGTTGTTGTTAAAGCTAACTTAATTTTTCGAAATGCATCATCTGCCTCTTCTGTCCAAACTATAGACTGTCCCTTTTTTCGTCCTTTCAACAAATCTGAGATAGGACTACAAACAGTGGAAAAATCCTTGAGGAACTTCTGATAGTATCCAACTGATCCAATGAGTCTTCTTATTTGTGTGGTGTTCGTAGGAGTATGATAATCTAGAATAGATTTTACCTTATCTGGATCTGTTCGGAGTCCATCTTGGTCCACTAAAAATCCTAGAAACTTCAACGAGAGACGGCAGAATTTCCATTTTCCAAAATAAACAGTCAAATTGTTCTCTTTTAAATGCTTAAAAAGCCTTCTTAAAGTGGCTACATGGATGTCAAAATCAGGAGTAGCAACAGTAATATCATAGGTCTCCAAATAGGGTCCTATAACCACATCCATCAGATTACATATGGTCTGGACTGAATTATGGAGGCCAAAAGGAAGAACATTAAACAAAACAAACCTCTACCCTGCACTAAAAAAGCGGTATTCATTTTAGATTCTTCATCAAGAGGTATTTGGAAGAAATCATATTTCTAATCTATCGAACTCAAAAATGAAGCACTCTTTATCTTACTGATTATTGTGTCAATCAAAGGCATTGGATAACTATCCTGCATCGTAACAGAATTTAATTTCCTACCATCAAAACAAACACGATGAGTCCCATCTTTCTTATCCACCAACCAAAGTGGAGATAACCACGGTGAACATGTAGTCACTGGTTTTATTACTTCCAATTCCAACATTTTATCGATTTCTTTATTCAAAATTGTTTGCATAGCAGGTGATAAAGGATACTGTCTTTGCCTAATTGGGCCACCCTGTGTTAAAATAGTGTGAGTATATAGGTGTGTCCTGCCAATTTTATCTACTGGACCGATAGTTCTGAAGAGGTCAATGACATCATCTAACTCCTCTCTTCAGAAGGCAACAAATCAATAACATTTCGTATGGTGTGTACAGTTGCGGTAGATAGCAAACACATATCATAAGCAAAACGAGAAAAATCAACTTTAATATTGAATAACTTCAAGAAATCTACACCCAAGATCATTTTCTGTGGAATGGATGGTACTATGAGAACTCTAACATCCTTAACGACATCATTTAACATAATAGTAAGGGACACATAGCCCAAAGTAGTCTGTACTTTGCCGTCTGCAGTTGTTAGACTAACAGAGACATCATAATCAATAGACAAATTCAAAATTTTTAAAATATAAAGAAACGAAGAACCAATAATAGAAATGTTACTGCCACTATCTAAAAGTGCAGAAACAACTTCATCAAAAATAGTAACATTTAGGTATGGTCTATTATCATTAGCACACTTATTTAATAGATGTTGTACAGAAAATTCGTTGTTCCCAATTTCTGTTGTTGGAGGTGATTGTTCAATCATTGGCGTATTTATAAAGTTCTTAACTTGGATAAGCCATTCGTTCCATTCATCCTGATTGAAACAGTCGTGTTTGAAAGTTACTTTTTGCCTGGCTTTGAACTGTGGTTTACGTTGGCAGGGTTTTGAAGTACTTGGCTGATTGAAACCTTCTGCCATAGATTTCCCAGCCTGTACGTTTTTTGAGCACCTTTTACAAGAAGTTTTTGCAACTCCTTCAAGACCACATCCATAACAAAAGAACTTTCGCCTCTCACGACAATCGTTGTACCTGTGTCCTGGCGTTCGACAATTCCAACAAATCAATTTGGAAGAAAGCTCCGAAATATTCAGATTTTTTGAGAATCTAGAAACCATATTTAACGATAAAGTGTCCTCTATTCTTTTACATAAAGAAACTAAAGAAGGTACATCCTGAATGTCCTGTAAAACTAAAGCCCTAACGTATTCAGATGCTAAGTTAGATCTAACGATATTAACAATATCCTTTTCCAAGGGACGTACATTTAACCTGTTAAACTTGGCTTCTAAAGAATGAATGAAAATCATAACTGACTCTCCTGGTTTCTGTTTCGTAGACCTTATCTCATCTAAAAGTATATGGTCATAGTTGGATGATAGAAAAGTCTGTTTCAATCCTGCTACTAACTCTGACCAATCCTTAAAAGTGCCTCTAACAGCATGATTGTGCCACCAGGTCCAAGCATCTAAATCAAATAAATCAGCAGCTGAATCAAAAAGGTCATTATCACTACAACAACGAGATACTTTAAGAGTATCTACCAGTTCGAGAAAGGGAACCAAAGGCTCCTTACCAGAAAATTTCTTCATACCCCATTTAAAAACTGGGATCCTCTTTGAAACATTTGACGAAACATTCTGAGATGCTATAACTGAGACATGTTCATTAATTGTAGGTCTAACAGGAGTTGAACAGGCAGCAAGATCGTCAGCAAATTGTTTATCTGATAAATCAGACTCTAACTCTAATAATCTCAACAACAAAGATTGTTTTTCTAAAGTTTCAGCATCGTCACTTGCCTGCAATCGATTAATTCTACCAGAACAGTGAGTCAGACGAGTTGTAAGTCGATTATATTCATCTCTAGAGCATGTACCACTAACACAAGAAATCAAATCTGCAATATCTTTCAATGAAAGTTTCAACTCAGCAATATTCTCATCAAAAGTATACATATCAACTAAAGAAACAAAGCTACGATTTGCGCTTTCTTGAGAAAGTGCACCTCTTAATGTTTTGCGGTTTCTGTCCACTGTATCTACAACCTTCCTTCCTAACCTAAGTGAAACTTCATAAGCTAATTCATGTGCTTTCAAAAAATTAGGATTCATGACTATGCTATTGATAATGACTGACTAAATCTGATATAAGTAACTAAATTGAATTGAAATTAACGAAAAAATACATAAATAAAGGCAAATATAGATATAAGGTATTAAATTGTTACGAAATGAAAAAAAATATTAACACATGCAAAATAAGGTAAAAAGAAAAGATTTTACTCTCCGATAAATTGTTGATCAAAATTTGTGTTTCGTTTGACACTGTCTCTAATGAAATAAATCAGGTATTTCAAAAAAAACGAGCACGTCGGGCCCCACGTTGGGCGCCAATTATGTAACGTGAATTCCCCTTAAGAAACAATAAAAAATGAATTTAGATATTATACAAAATTAAATGCTCCGACTAGTTCAATACTTAATGCAATTTACGTTACACTTTACCTGATTTACTTCTATGAGACAATGAAACAAGGAAACTTTGCTAAAATATCTATTAGTTATTCTGAAATTTGTTTCAAAGATTACAATTTAAATATAAAATAATTGAATGTAAGATGGATAAAGTTAGTTTGATTTCGTTCTTTTCAGTATACTGATCTGATTGTATTCAGCCTCCTGATGTTTTTGGAGACACAGGCCCTGCAGTCTTTGAAATTAGGGCTTCTTTGGTTTTGAAACTACGGCCGTTTTGGAAACTCCTACAGTTTTTCAAACTCCTACCATTTTTCAAACTCCTACCATTTTTCAAACTCCTACCATTTTTCAAACTCCTACCATTTTTCGGAATCAGGGCTCCTGCGGTTTTGCTAAAATTCACATCATCGAATTTCAGTTCAATTAACATTCAATAATTTTGTTTGCTGCGTAGATTCCTATCCTTCTTAATCTTATCTACAAACGATACTACGTTCTTTGAATCAAATAAAAAAACTAAGAGATAAGGAAGGTGTTTTTTTTTCGAGCAAAAAAACTCAACACAAACTTTCATCAACGCAACAAGCAAAAGAATCAAGGTTAAAAAAGAAAATTTGAACTGAGAAAGTTTTGTCTGAAGTCAATTAACGTGAATATATATAGAAAAAGAATTGTTCACCCTTAATGTCGAACACAGGGTAATCAGTACGGACCTCTCGGACCATGAAGCGGTTCTTGCCAGTTTTGTGATCCCACAGACAGCTCCAAAACAAAACTGTCGAATGGGTCGAATTTATTCTCAAAAAAACTTCAATATGTTTTATAATGCATGTCTGTTTACTGATTGGCGTGGTCTATTTGAAGATACCGACTCTAAATTTTTAGACTTCATTAATAAGATGATTAAGTGTTTTGATACAGCATTTCTCCTTCGCAAAATAAAAACTAAGCGTCACAAATCTTGGACAACTAAGGGAATTCGAATTTCATCTAAAAATATGAGATCGCTAATGTATATTAAAAAATTCATAGATAACCCCTCTATATTGAATTACATTAACAACTATAGGGCATTATACCGCAAAATCATTAAATCGGCTAAGCACAACTTCTACAATGTTCGCATCTCACAAGCTTCGAACTCTTCCAGAGAAACATGGTCTATAATAAATGACTTAAGAGATAAAACCCGTTCCTCATGCTATGTTGATCCCAGCCCAGATGAACTGAATAATTACTTCGTGAATATATGTAAGAATATCAATTCAAATATAGTTCCGAGTTGTGATGCTCTCTCCTTCCTGCTACCATCTAAAAAGATTATGGACAGTTTCTTCCTGAGGCCAGTTGACACACATGAACTGATGCAAACCATAAGCGATATACAAAATAAAGATTCATGTAGAAATGATGGCTTATCCATCAAATTATTTTTAAACATACCTGATACAGCCATCAACATTTTAGTCTCGTTGATTAATGAATCTTTTGAAGTTGGTCTCTTTCCCAATTGTCTGAAAAAAGCCATTATTATCCCACTCCATAAGGGTGGAGAAAAAACTAAAACTTGTAACTATAGACCTATTGCTTTATTGCCTGCCTTATCGAAGATAGTTGAAAGGCTCATGAAATGCCGTCTCTTACCCTTCCTTCTCAAACATAATATTCTTACAGCACAACAGTATGGCTTCTTACCCACAAAATGAACTAATGACGCAATGTTTTCGGTTCTTAATGAAGTATATACATCACTCAATGACAAACTGTTCACAACTTCAGTTTTTTGTGACTTCGCAAAGGCCTTTGATTGTGTTAACCATGCAATTTTAGTACGAAAACTTCAGTTTTATGGTATACGTGGGTCTCCTTTAGAATGGTTTAAATCTTACCTAACTAACAGGCAACAAACAGTACGAGCAAATGGTAAGAATTCAATAAATCTACCAATAGACAGTGGGGTACCTCAGGGCTCGATTTTAGGACCAATTCTCTTTCTTCTTTTCATCAACGATATTGTGTACTTGAAAATAAGTGGTAGAATTACTTTGTTTGCTGATGACACCAGTGTAACTTGGAGTAACTCTGATATACAAGCCTTACAGTCAATCATAAGTAATGATTTGATGGCTATTAAGACCTGGTCTGATTCAAATGGACTTTGTTTCAACACAGATAAAACTGTAGTAATGTCTTACAGAGGAACCCTACAACCTGTTACCCTAAACAATAAAACAATTCAAACAGTGAACTCAGCGAAGTTTTTAGGTCTTTATATTGATGAGTCGCTCAAATGGTGTACTCATATAGACATATTAACAAAAAAATTATCTTCTGCATGTTTTGCCATTAAAACGGTTTCTAGAGAGCTTTCAATTTCTGCTGCGTTGTCGACATACTTTCCTTTATTCGAATCACACCTTCGTTATGGTTTGCCATATTGGGGTTCATGCAGCCTCTTCCACTTTGAGTCTGTTTTCAGATTGCAAAAGAGAGCAGTTCGTTATATGTTCGATCTGAGCAGAAGGACACATTGCGAATTCTACTTTAAAAAATTCAAAATTCTAACCATTCCTTCACTATTCATATTCGAATCCGTCTGTTTGGTTCGCAAACACATTCATAACTTTTCAGAAAGACCAAATCATAGATATCCCACAAGAAATTCAGATACAGATATTTATTTAATAACGCCCACCTCCGTCTTAGCAAAAAACTCCTTTACCTACAATGCCGGAAAGTTATACAATCATCTACCATTGGAGCTAAAATCCTTGAGTACGTACAAAAAGTTCCGAAGTTCGACTAAGGCTTTTCTTTTGGAGAGACCATTTTACTCAGTAGCAGAATTTTATTCTGTAACTGAATTTCACAATGTAACATAGACCCTTGAGATCCACATTTAGTAGCAACATATATTAATGTTTTGTTTTTTAATGTTTTGTTTTTTTTTTATTTTTTTATAATACAATATGTAATATACAATTTTATATCTGTATGATAAGTTTAGTTGACAAATATGTCGATTCTTAAGTTATGTTTATGCATAATTGACTGATAAATGTTTTTCTATTTTGTTCTTCTATTCAATAGATTCTTGTTTTGTTCAACGATTGAAAGTGTGTTTTGTTTGATTAGTTATCATTGTTAAATTTTATTTTTAATTTTTTATAGGTATGTGCTTTGTCGACAAAATTTTGTAATTTTATAGGACAATAAAGCTGTTTCTCTCTCTATATATATATATTTATATATACATACATATATATATATATATATATATATATATATATATATATATATATATATATATATATATATATATATATATATATATATATATATATATACATATATTATATATATATATATTACATACATATATATATATATATATATAATATATATATATATATATATATATATATATATATATATTATATATATATATATATATATATATACATATATATATATATATATATATATATATATATTTATATAATATATATATATATATATATATATATATATATATATATGTAGTTGAAATTTGACATATTTCTTGGCAAAAAAACCAGTTGCATAGGATGTCTTGTTCAATTTTGAACCACATACCCGAAATGCAGCTTCCTAGAGCAATTTGGTGAAGAGACGAAGAAGGAAAACTTGGTTTGAAAGTCTGATGTCTCATTTTCATATATTGCAACTAAGGAATAATTGAACAAAAACTATTATATTGCTCTACATAACGTAACATCTTCCATATAATTCAAATCAATTGGTCTTATTTTGCCTGAAAGCAGAGTCGGGCATTATGAACGATCCGAAGGCGATCAAAAACACACACTCCGTTTTTTTTTGTTGAAATGAAGTCAACAGTTCCCCGAAATATTTTTATAACTGGTCCCATGCGTATATACGCGGAAATGCGGAAAGGGAAAACATCAGAAGAGGCAATATTCATCCGAGAGTCAATATTGTTTCGGGTTTATTGCCCATTTCCAATACATTCAAATTTTTATTGGAATTGGGAATGTTCGATGAATTTTCTTCATCCATGAAATTGTTTTGGAATATTTCATAGTAGAAATAAAAGGACGAGTAGTGTGGTGAAACAATGAAATAAATTCATGACATTTAATGGGAATTAGATCAAAGAAAGAAACTAAGAAATGAAGGAATGGTATGAAAATGGTAATTAATAGTTTTTTCAAGTTAGAAAAACATTGCATTGTTAACCATCGGTGAAATCCTGCGTTGCGCAGATCGAAATACATCGTACTCTCAATAGTCAAAGAATCAGTTGTGCACTCCGCTGATCAATGAGCTGTTGAGCATATCTGAGACTTGTACTTGACTAACAAAAAAGCAATGAACTTCGGCTTATATACCTACAATGATCGAAATTTTTAGCTTCACAACATTCTAGAACACAATATACATTTGAATACTATCTGGAAAAATCTGTAATATTTCAGGAAAAACTTCATTCTCGTCACACACATGAACACTTAACGTCATGTAACAAAATTTAAAAAAATTCCAACAGAAACTCTGCTACCCACAACAAACCACTTTCACCCACCAAGACCAAAATCCCTTAATTACAAATGCATATATATATATATATATATATATATATATATATATATAGTAAGTCCGGGAGAGATGGCCCCCTGTTTTTGAAACAGCTCTTAAATTAAAACTACGTAAGATTCTGACACGAATTTTTTTTGTGTCCAAGCTACATACATATGAATGGAATAAATGTAAAAATTCATCGAAAAATAGAGAGATTTTTCCAGAAAAAAATTAAATAGAATTTTTCAAAATGGGCCATCTCACCCAAAGTATGTGGGTGAGTTGGCCCAACCGTTATGGGTGAGTTGCCCCGAGCAATCAATTTACTAATGTTTTTTATTAGATAAAACTTTGCTGCAAAGATCACATAGGTTCACATATTTCGAACAGTTTTCATGAAACCATTTCTGGCAGTGCACACAATGGATCCATCAGTCATCGTTTTTCGATGTATGTGCATACTGATCTCCACACCCGATGCATTCGGTATCGTCTTCGGAAACACCTCCGTCCGATTCTTTCAGGTCGAAGTCAGTTGTATATTCATCTGTAGTAGACTCATTTGATATTTTCTTTCTTTTTGGCATCATATTTTTGGCTGCGACTATATTCTTCACTCTTTCCTTTCCCTTCTTTATATTTTGAGTTTGTTTCTTTGCTCTCTTACATTTTTGTTTTTCGATATGCTCTGGCGATGAAAGAATGGCGGCAACTTGCTTAGCACGTTTTCTTACTTTTTCGGTGTTCGCAATTGAAGTGCTAGGTACTGGATTCAGTCTGTCCAACATCGTACTTGGAATAACATTGATTGTGACTTTGTTAGTGCTGGAGCACTCACGGAGTACAGTGTCTACAACATTTAGTTCAGAAGTTGGTGTCTCTTCTCGAATTTGAAGCTTCAGCTCCATCTACTGCTATATTGACATCATCTTCAGGACCCAGAAAAGCATAATCCGGTATGGCTTCAGGATTGTATGGGCATATTCCTGTAGCTCGAAATGCCGACGTGGCATTATCAACAGTCGCCGAATCGGACAATAGTAAAAATGTAGTTTCTGTATATGATCTTTCAATTTTCTCTCATTAAGTGTTCCAAGAATTGATGACGGCCCAAGATTTTTCTTCGAAAAATTATTACATCTTAACCGTCGTCTCAATGTTGGAGGTGGTATTTCGAAAGTTCGAGAAGCTTCTCGAATGCCCATTGCACCATTTTGATTGCGGTTGCAGCCATCAGCAAATGTTCTTCAGATCATTTTGCCCTCTGAACTGTTCCTTTTATTTTGTACTTAGTTGACATTGTCTGAAATTCAAACAAGTTTGCAGCTCTACCTTTAGTTACTTAACGCTTTCGCTAAGTCATCACATCATGGGATAGATGGCCCACGAGCCGTCAATCCCAATTTCCAGCTGAGCCATCTCTCCCGACCACAAGGGAGAGATGGCCCATCTAAGTTTTTTCAGAAACATCGCTAACATATCGACATTAACCGCCTAACCTAACATTGTATAACCTACAAATTTACTGTTACTCGGAAAATTGGCTTAAAAATGCATTGTTATTCGAAAATTTCAACACGATGTTAATGTCTCAGAATTTTTTTAACCTTCAAAATATCATTGTTTGCAGTAACTAACCTATTTTTCAAATTTCTTAGGAACAAACTACAACACACTTGTTCTATCCGAACACGTTATTAATGGCTACCGGCACGCTTACGATCATTGTTTTATGCGCTCAGATATTACGATGGGCCATCTCACCCGGTGTACCATCTCTCCCGGAATTACCCTATATATATATATATATATATATATATATATATATATATATATATATATATATATATATATATATATATATATATATAACGGTGGTGGGACATATTTTTTAAGATATTCAAGTGAATTCTGAATTTTAAACTCGGCCTACTACGAATTGACAAATAGGGCCGATTCTCAATATTTTATATGGTATATACCCATATACCAATTTTCATGACAAAATTCGCATTTTTAATTTTTTCAATATGGTATCCGAAAATTATTTATTTTTTTAATTTTATACTTAGTGTGCCATGGAAAATAATAAAATTGACAGAAGTGTCAAATACTAGTTAGTTTGAAGTACAGAAGTATTGTGTTAAGTTAAATTTAGTGAATTAGTGATCAGATAATCAAAATGCCATTAATTTTACGTGAAAAAATCGAAGTAATTCGGTTGTTTGGTGATAATTCTCGTAGCAGCAGAAAAGTTGCTGCAGAGTTCAACTTGAGTATCAGAATGGTCTACCTCGGCCAATATACCAGCATCTTGAGGATAACGATATATTGGCGGCAAATCGAGCAAATCCATGCATGAGCCTCCGAGATTTATCATCTCAACTTAATATTGGCAAGGATAAAATTAGAAGATGCTTCATACGTCACAAAATTAAGCCGTATAAACCTTCGTTCTTGCGTTCATTGAAAGAAGGCGATAATAATAAAATATTAGACTATTGTTATTGGGCTCAAGGTAATTTTTTAGACGGCAGACATTTTTTGAAGAAGATTATGTTCAGTGATGAGGCTACATTCACCACTAATGGGGTTGTGTCGTCTCAAAGCTGCAGATACTGGACCACAGAAAATCCTCACTAATATTCCCAGAAGGTCAATGTTTGGTGTGGTATTTTAGGAGACCAAATAATTGGACCTTTTTTCTTTAATTAGTCACTAAATGCTGAGCGTTTCGTTAATTTTCTCGGTGGACAATTTTGGGAGACAATTGAAAATCTTCCTCTTATTGTGCGACAGGATATCTATTTGCAACTCTATGGCGCATCTATTCATAATTCAAGAATTGTTCGTGAGTAGTTAAACAAAAATATTCCTATGCGCTGGATAGGAAGAAATAATCCTTTAGAACTGTGGCCTCCAAGGTCTCCCGATATAACACCCCTCGATTTTTATTTTTGGGGCATGCTAAAAAACAAGGTCTATAAAACAAGATCCAGAAATCGAGATGAACTCTGTGAGAAAATGTCAAGAAATCAGCATCCTTGAACTTGGACGAGTTGCTTGACAGAATAGAAAAAGAATTGAAAAATGTATTCGAATCGACGGAGATCTAGTTGAGAGACTTCATCTAATTACAGTTAATTGATTTTTTTCAGGTATAAGAATAAAATAATTATTAGAAAATAAAATTCTCATTCCTTTGTGTTAATTATTTTATTGAAATATTTGAATACAACACTATTAAATTATAAAGTAGTCAAGTTCTTAGTTTCCATAGCGTACTAGTTATAAAATTGAGAGATAAACTTAAAAATTTTTGAATTATAACCAAAATATTGAAAAAATTGAAAATGTGAATTTTGTCATGAAAATTGGTATATGGGCCTAAAAAATTTCCTGAACAACTTTTTCTTATAACTTTTTTCAATATCTCTAACGCGAAACAAAATATTGAGAATCGGCCCTATTTGTCAATTCGTAGTAGGCCGAGTTTGAAATTCAGAATTCAGTTTATCTTAAAAAATATGACCCATCACTGTTCATGACTGTATGAAAATTCAAATCTGTGTTTTTTTGAATAGCCATAATATGGGAGTGTCTTCATCTTAAATGCGATACACTGTGTTTATATATATATATATATATATATATATATATATATATATATATATATATATATATATATATCAGGGGCGGCTAGTCAAAGGAGGCTAAGGAGGCTAAGCCTCCTCAATATTATTCAGTGTATCACTAATATATATATTATATTGAATAGTCAGCATTCAGCATATTTATATTAATCAAAATCATATTATTTCATGCACCTACCTTATTTTCAACCTACATTATATGATATAATTTATTAATTAAGATAGAAGGTATTTACATTTACTGCATTTCATTCATTTCAAGATTTGTGGCAACGCTGCGGAAGGCTTAGAAAGGTATATTCTCAACGTTCATTATGCCTGCCACAGAAAAGCAAACAATGGTGCAAATACTCCGAATGAATACTTCATTGCAATAGAAAAGCAAAACACATGTAAATGGCAACACCGATAAATTCCAGTCCCATACAATGTCGACCAATCACAACTATAGAATTTCGCGTGACATCGAGTGAATTCGTTGATTGAATCGTAGTGTGATCGTAATTCGTAGTGTCTAATGGACGCCGAAAACAGCTCGCGTATTGTTTTAAAATGAGTTTGATTACTGAAGTTAATTTCAAAAATTTCAATAGTGACTTAGTGAAATATTTGTTATCCCATAACTTTAGTGCACTAAGTTATGAGGATAAAGTTTTGATAAAAACATTGCGACCTACCCCTGAATTAAACAATTTGGTCCAGCGTAACAGAAAACAAAACCGCGGTTTTAATACAAAGAATTATGAGAGACATAACCAAACCCAAACCGGATCACAGGTAAAAAATAAATTATTTTGTTGGCAGTGTTTACTTTTTACTAGTGAAAATGTCTCTGTTTGGGGCCGCTTAGGATTTGAGGATTCAATTCTATACCTAGTTGAAAGTGAGGAATTTTTCATCGATAAAGTAACTTTAAATACAGCACGCGGATTAATATCTTACTTACAAGATAAGGAATTTTTATATTTTTTAAACATCTTTAAATTAATTTTTGAACAAACAGAAATAGTTTTTCAAATCTTACAGCGCAAGTTTTCAGATGTAATTTACTCACGAAATCGGCTCAAGTTGCATTTGGAAAAAATTTCAGAATTTCGTCCAGAAGTTTATTTTAAAAAACTATTTTCTGTATTTCAAACTACTGATGATACGACTCAATTTAGCCCAAAACGAAAGAAATTCAGTTACGCAGATATGGAGCTTCACTATAAGCAAATATTTTATGAAATTTTGGATACTATTAGGGGTCAAATAGAAATAAGGTTCTCTGATTTGAAAGAACTGCATTTCTTCGACTTACTCAATAAAAATTTGTTTACCGGATTGTCGGCTAATTTTCCAGATAATCTTTTGGAAAATTTATGTCAAAAATACACTTTTTCTGAGAATGTGGCCATAAAAAGTGAACTGTGTGTTGTTTATAATGACAATGAAATTTTGGGGCAAGATGAAAATCATGTGAGGACTTTTAAATACCTTTTTGATAATGATTTGAATCAAGATTCACCCCAAGTTTATAAACTCTTATGTCTAATTGTTTCTATCCCGGTGACATCGGCTTCCGTAGAGCGCTCGTTTTCCACTCTTAAGAGAATTAAAACTTATTTACGAAATTCAATGAGCCAGGATCGTTCGAAAAATATTAGTTTGTTGTCTATTGAAAAAGAATTGGTTAAACTTTCGGCGAAAGATAAAAAATTTTATGAGGATATTATAGATCATTTTGCTAACGTTAAAGATCGCAGAATCCCGCTAATCTTCAAAAATATATACTTAACTTTTTATTTGCTGTCCCACACATATTTTGTACATTTTATTTTTCACAGGTTTTGTTTGTGGTACTAGGTACTTTATTACTTAGTATTATACCAAATAATTCGTTGTTCCTTGTAAAAATCTTAAAAGAATTTATTTTTTGTTTGATTTTATGTAAAAATTATTTTTTATTTAAGGCCTTGACATTGGCATCTATGCAGGAATTATAAAAAATAGATGTCTATGCCAAAGAATTTATTAAAATTTTAATAGATGAATTGATTAATTGGCTGAGAAGAGTTTTTGTGAATATTGTAAATAGGAGTTGTAGGTCTCAAGGTAGGCACTCGAAAGTGAAAAAAAAATTTTTCCAAACAAATTAATAGCTTAGGGTGCTTGTTTTACTCTGATTCTCTTTAAATTATAAGGCGGTTGAACTTGAAATCCTAAAAGTTTTCGCCTATGGTGTATTTTTTAACACCTCTTGTAGCCTCCTCAAACCAAAACCTCACGAGCCGCCACTGATATATATATATATATATATATATATATATATATATATATATATATATATATATTAATTTTCATATGTGAACTTATTAGAATTTAATCAGTGCATTCAGTCTTAGTAATTATTGGTTTGTGGTAACTAAAGTAGGGCACATAAGATCGTATGTTACTCTTCAATAATGTTAGCGATTCAATAATGTTAGTGATTCAATCAGAGTGTCTCGAGAGAACTGCATAGATAGTGGTATTGTATCTTGTAGATCCTGCTGGATCATAGTTAATTTTTAAATTGGATTCATATGGAAGAAACTGTTAAAATGGCTCAGAGTTTCTATCAGAAAATCGCTACTTTTTTGTATTGACAAAAATCCGAAATAAATTGTAACAACGACTTATTAGTTTCCATCAGAAAATCTCCACTTTTTTGTATGAACAAAAATCCGATGGAAATTTTCACAATGGCTCAGAGTTATTATCGAAAACTCGAAACCCTTATGTATGAACAAAAGTAAAATTGTTGAAAAAGTTTGATTCAATAATTCATTCCGATTCATGATTATCATTATACGAATGGGTAGTAGATTATAAGTATTATAATTAACTCTCCCTCAAAATATACGTTATCTATAATGATAAACTGATATTATACTCATCGAGTATCTTAGTAAAATTTACAAACACTGTTCCTTCCCTAACCTCATCATCGCTCTCCTCAACTTATACTGCATCATTTTCAAAATTCATTCTTTATTTATAAAATAAAAACAGAACGCCTAAACGAATACAGCTGATAATCACTCCTAGTAATGACACAGTTTTAGGCCTAGCTTTCATTCGCCAAATGTCAGAAGTGCAACGTGTGACAAAAAAAATGTATAAAATACATTATAGTACATATAAAACTTTCTATATAGGCTAAATTCGTGTTTTTTATTGGTGTTAACTGGAGGGGTAGGAAAGTTTATTTTATGGGTGAATAACACGAAATCGTAAGACACACTTCGATAGCGTAATCAGCATTGTCGATTCTTTTTAATCTGCAATTTGACTGGAGTATAGTACAGCCCATTCTCTGTATTATATAACTTACTACTGAATATTGGACGATCAAAAGCTAATATCAATTCGGAACCCAATCAGGTCGATTGTTAATATTAAATATATAATAATAATAATAAATAAATTTATTCCCAACAGGTTTACACCCAATTACAGAGATACCCGAAATAATAGAAATAGAAATACAAATACAAATGTATGCATAACAGACTCTTATGCTAACTGCTAACATATGAGAAATTATAAGAATTATATCAAAACATGTACACAACAGAAATAAATTTAAAAAAAGAAGAAAAAAAAAATCATGATACCTCCGTGCGCTGTTCTAAATTTCATGTCAAAATCACCGATAGCGCATCAAAATATATATCACATCGATTACAACATCTATCATAAACATTACACATAAAATTGATAGGGAGCGTGACATAACATTTAATCTGCTATAATCAACATAAAAAGTATTAGGTACCCGTCTCAGACCAGGCCTTGGTACGCGGATTTTCATCTTACTAATTTTATTGTGCAGAATTTTGTACAGAAACGTTAGAGAAAAACACTCACGTCTCAACTGCAACAAATCAATTCCAAGACTTATGGTGAGGACAGAGTGGTCGAAGCCTCTCGAAGGGATACTGCCCATAACATCTGAAATACATATATTTCAAACACTTTCTCTGAACAGCCTCCAAGTCTACCACAGCATTATTGTACAAAGGAGGCCAGATTACAGAGGCATATTCTAGCTTACTACGAATAAAAGAATAGTATAACGTTTCCATCGTGCCAAGGTTAACAAATTTGTTCCAGTTTCTGACAAAATAACCCAGCGTTCTAGTTGCAGATGCCGTGATACAACCCCTAGATCCTTGAATTCAACGCATCTATCTAGAATCTGACCATCCAATGTACAACCGTGGTGAATCGGAGTCAATCTACGAGAAAAAGATAGAACTTTACATTTACTGACATTAAGTTTTAGTCCGTTGTTGGAGCACCATAAATTGACTGTATCCAAAGATACTTGTTGTAATCTAGCACAATCATGACGATCATTAATAACAGCAAATATTTTCAAATCATCAGCAAAAAGCAGATGCATACAGTCAAGTTGTAGAGACAGATCGTTAATGTATATGAGAAATAATAAAGGTCCCAAATTGGACCCTTGTGGCACATCGGATGAGGCACGATAGAGTGCAGATTCACAACCTCCATGTTCAACATATTGAAAAATATGATTGCATCAATAATAATAACTGGGACGAAAAGCCAATTGACTGAAGTTTAGACATCAACATGCTATGATCGATCTGACTAAAGGCCTTCTGAATTGTTCGAAATTGCAATTTTAATTATCTGTAGAAATAACTATTTTCAATACTAAACGTTGTCTCATAATCAATTATCGCAGATTAATCAGATATTTCAAAAGGGAATAACACCATATTTATCCATTTCAATGCAACACAATCATTTATATCTGACAAATCTTCACATCCAATTATTCAGATGATTTGCTATTTAGCACTGGATCTTTTATCGTTTTATCGTCTGTCTACATTGTGCGATTATCAGATCCATCAATTCGAAGATCCAACATCGTTAGAAATTTTGATCTTTGACCTGCAAACGTATAACAATAATACTTTGTAACTGTCGTTTCTCCATCAATCGGGCAATGACAATTATGAGAGTCAATCGATCACCAATTGACTTTTAGTATTTGCCAACACGGTACTTTGATGTCGACGATATACCGACGTAATTTTATGTTCGAATGAATGTTCAACCGCTAACCAACTGCTGAGTTCCGTTTGTCTTGAAGCAGTTTGAATTTTATACGAATTTATCTGTTATTTGGAATATGTTGGAGAATATCATGAAATTAAACATCCATGTACGTTTTGCGTCTCTACATGAAGGCATTACATTGTAGAAATCAACACTAAATCGATGTTAAAAATAAAAAAATCTATGGCAGCGAGCTGCATTAGAAAAGCAGGTATTCAAAACGTATCCAGTTTAAAATATCTATTCATTCAATCATGATTTTTGTTCCAAATCCTAAAAACAAAAATTTCGCATTCTATCGTGTGAACAATATTCATTTCATCTTCCGGGGGGTCAACCACCCAACCAATTTAAATCGAAATAAATACCATCCAAGATATCATACGAAACTACCTACATACAAAGTTTCAACCCTATGGCCCCATAATTGCGCCCTCTATCGTGCAAACAAGATTAATTTCCTCTCTGCTTGGAGGGTCAACCCCTCTTTGCCCCCTTTGAATAGCCGCCCCTGATATATATCATATATATATATATATATATATATATATATATATATATATATATATATATATATATATATATATATATATATATATATATATATATATATATATATATATATATATATATATATATATATATATATATATATATACATACATATATACCGGGTGTAAATGAGTGATGGGACACCGTTATAACTTTTTAATGGATTCTTCGATTTTATTGAAATTTGGTTGGTTTATCTCAGACATAATTTTGAATTCTTTCACATACAAAATTAATATGGCTGACTTCCGGTTTCACAGAAAACGATATCAAAATTAAAAATTTATATGGAACACCCTACATATTTTTACATATTTCAATTCAAAGGCTTCAAATACATACATTCCATCTGTCAAATGTCAATTCTAGCGCAGTTTCAATTTTGCTTTTCATTTTGTTTTTTTTATCTGGCTGCGACGTCGTCTAAATCATAGATAATTGATTTAAAATATCGCTCAAAGTAATAATTTTTCAAAAAAATTCATTTTCGTGAAGTTTGTGAACTATTAAATTCTTTTTCGAACCAAAACTCAGTTTTTTAAAAAGAAACATACATGGGCCACCCCGTATATCAAAAAGCTCCTTCAAATTCCTTCAAAATGATTCACACATTAGTTTTCTCAATTTCTAAATAACGAAGTAATTATTGAAAATCTTATTCTTATTAGATCCCTTTGCTCCTAAGACCGACCCCGTTTACGAAATATGAAAAAAAAATTTGACAGATGGAATGTATGTATTTGAAGTCTCAGAATTAAAATATGTAATAATATATAGGGTGTTCCATTTGAATTTTTAATTTTTATATAGTTTTCTGTGAAACTGGAAGTCAGCCATATTGATTTTGTATGTGAAAAAACTCAAAATTATGTCAATTTCAATGAAATCGAAGTATTCAGTAAAAAGTTATGGGGGTGGCCCATCACTCATTTACATCCGGTATATATATATATATATATATATATATATATATATATATATATATATATATATATATACAACTTTTTAATAAAATCGAGTTTTTTAAGATTCAACCAGCCTGTTATTGCTAATAATTATCAAGAGGTTATATATATATATATATATATATATATATATATATATATATATATATATATTTATGATATATATATATATATATATATATATATATATATATATATATCTATATATATATATATATATATATATATATATATATATATATATATATATATATATATATATATATATATATATATATCTATATATATATATATATATATATATATATATATATATATATATATATATATATATATATATATATATATATATAATCTCTTGATAATTATTAGCAATAACAGGCTGGTTGAATCTTAAAAAACTCGATTTTATTAAAAAGTTGACGATTCACTACGACATTCGTAGTTTATCAAAACTTTTGAAAAAATTGAAATCTCCTTGCATTTATTGATTTGAAAGAATTTGAATAGACAAAGACTGCTTTGTCTCGCTAAATTTTTTTTCCAAATGTGGTTGTTCTTTGTTATTTATTACGTGCTATTCAGTCTAATATCAACATTCAAAATTGTTATCATTAGATGGCAAGGGAAACCACAGAAACCTTTACCTACGTAATGTTCGAAAATAAAAATAATAGGGTACTATTTATCTAACAACAATGAAATTAGTCGCAGGAAAATATTAAAAAAGTAGAGCAGAATTATCGGTATAGAACGTTTATATGGATGCAGCCGTTGACACGTGTTTCGAACTCTTTGGTCCTCATCAGAACGGCGTAGCAAAGCATTGGATTGAAAATTTGGAGATGAGAATAGTACAACAAATAAAAACCTCTGCTACGGAAGACAATCACACCTTTGTGGACTATTGTTTGAACTCTCCGGTTTGGGAGATTTGGTCAAACTCTGCCACGGAGGCGATTAATGCCATCCGCGAGATCTCAGAACGAGTAAATAAACAATAATAAAGAAATTAGTCGCGGGAAAATATTAAATAAGTAGAGCAAAATTATCGGTATAGCCCGTTTATATGGAAGTAGCCGTTTTTAATGAAATTTTTATTTAGAATTTCAAATCTTTTAAAAAGGTACTCACAATCTAGAACAATGTTTGAAACTCTCAGCTTAAGTTTGGGATCATTGCCATATTTTCAGCTTGCAATATTTAATTATTTATTCGAATTGTTGTTGCCTGTGATCTATTTTTAATCTCTTGATAATTATTAGCAATAACAGGCTGGTTGAATCTTGAAAAACTCGATTTTATTAAAATGTTGACGTTTCACTACGACATTCGTAGTTTATCAAAACTTTTGAAAAAATTGAAATCTCCTTAAAATTTCATTAAAAACGGCTACTTCCATATAAACGGGCTATACCGATAATTTTGCTCTACTTATTTAATATTTTCCCGCGACTAATTTCTTTATTATTGTTTATTTACTCGTTCTGAGATCTCGCGGATGGCATTAATCGCCTCCGTGGCAGAGTTTGACCAAATCTGCCAGACCGGAGAGTTCAAACAATAGTCCACAAAGGTGTGATTGTCTTCCGTAGCAGAGGTTTTTATTTGTTGTACTATTTTCATCTCCAAATTTTCAATCCAATGCTTTGCTACGCCGTTCTGATGAGGACCAAAGAGTCCGAAACACGTGTCAACGGCTGCTTCCATATTAACGTTCTATACCGATAATACTGCTCTACTTTTTTAATATTTTCCTGCGACTAATTTCTTTGTTGTTAGATAAATAGTACCCTATTATTTTTATTTTCGAACATTACGTAGGTAGAGGTTTCTGTGGTTTCCCTTGCCATCTAATGATAACAATTTTGAATGTTGATATTAGACTGAATAGCACGTAATAAATAACAAAGAACAACCACATTCCGAAAAAAATTTTAGCGAGACAAAGCAGTCTTTGTCTATTCATATTTTTTCAAATCAATAAATGTCAAGGAGATTTCAATTTTTTCAAAAGTTTTGATAAACTACGAATGTCGTAGTGAAACGTCAACTTTTTAATAAAATCGAGTTTTTTAAGATTCAACCAGCCTGTTATTGCTAATAATTATCAAGAGATTAAAAATAGATCACAGGCAACAACAATTCGAATAAATAATTATATATATATATATATATATATATATATATATATATATATATATATATATATATATATATATATATATATATATATATATATATATATATATATATATATATATATATATATATATATATATATATATATATATATATATATATATATATATATATATATATATATATATATATATATATATATATATATATATATATATATATAATACGTATAAAATCGTGGTCCAGAAGGATTTGAAATCCATTTGCGTACCTCACAGTTGAATTTTGATACACTGCAATAGTCAATTATTTTCTGGAAAAATACGGCTGAAGACATTGAACTTAGATTTAATATCCATATCTCTATATAAGTTTCAGTTTGCCAAATCGTTCTCGCATTTCTATCTTCAACTGAAAAACTGAGTCTTACTTAGTCGCCATCAACGACTTAATTTTGTTATTAGCAAACTCTAGGGTAAAGCGAAAACCTATAGCTCTCTTCAAGCATCGCGATATGAATGGCGGTTAGTACTGAATTTGAACATCTACAAGTCATAGCCAAACGGAAACACTTCCATTTTAAAATTTCAAGAATTTTGGAGGATTTTCGAGCATTGGGCATCTATACAGCCACTCCAAATTTAAATGCGAGGCTGAAAATTTGTACGTGAATTCGGTTCATGTTATAGTGGTGCTATTTGGAAATAATCAATGTTTACAACTTTAGTCACGGAACTGTGCTGCTCAGTCGTTTCTTGTGTTTTGTAGCTATTTCTCACCTTTATGATTCACCATTATAGTGCTAAGAATTGCGAAGTTACCTTTCTTATAGTCGTGTAGCAAGTTGAATTAGATGGTTATTCAATGAAATAATTGTGACTGTTCAAGTGAGTGATAAGCATGAATAATTTATTGGAACAATTGAAAAATATTTACATATCATTTGTACCCAGTTGTACCTGTCCTGTAAACAATAGTATCGATACTATATAGCGATTACGTATTAGACGTTCCTGCGATGATGTCCTTCTATTGTGTGAATAAACAATGCAGGCTCTCTTTCATTCTGGTACCATTGATGTGGTTTCCTGAACTGTCATAATTTTGTTCTGTGTCTCCAGTGATCTCAACTGCAATGAGCCTTAGATCGAATCACTGCTGTTTACCATATCATTTATTTAAAATAGGAATTCGAGATTCTCCTCAGTGTGAATGTGGTGGTTATGGGGACATAAATCACACATTTCTAAATTGCGATAATAACAGAATAAAGTGTGATCAATTATACATTAACTTAATAAATCAAAAAATGAATGCACCCATAATTATGAGTGAAGTAATTTTTACTGAATCAAAAGATGTTTTACGTGTACTGATAAACTTTATAAAGGAAGCAAATCTTACTATCTGAGTATGTTGTTATGAAGGGATTTAGTTTTAAGTAAATAAAATTATAATTTTCTAATAATAAGTAAATTAATGAATTGTAATTTTAAAGGGAACCTAGAATGGGGTAACCTATTTTCCCTCCCATATCCTTTTTACTCCAAGTGCAGGGGATTTCAAAAAAGATAATAAAAAATAAAATAAAAATTAAAACACACAGAGAATAATACAAAAATTCAACTCGATTTGGTATAGTGTACATACTAGACTCCTGCACCCCCAGGAACCAAGTCGAGAATATCTGAAAATAAAAACTTTGGTGTTTGGGCACATAACCAAGGGTTGAGTCCATGATTCCAGACTCTGAAACACAGGGGTTCTATGTGCCAAGAGATGGAATAGAGAAGAAGAAGAAGAAGAAGAACTGCAATGAGCATCATTTAGATTTATCTATTTTCGGATTCGCTATTTGATAGTTAGTTTGAAATATTGCAGGAAATATTAATGAAAACACTATACCTTCCAGATTTATCGAGAAGTTCTTCGTTACTCAATTCATGGAAAATCTACAAGTTGACCATGGTCAATTTCATATATTACATAAAGTGCGCAGGAAAAATTCTTCAATGATTTAAAGATGATCAAACAATCTTCCAAGGGAGTTGGTTATATATATTCCACGACTCGAAATCTGCATTCACAATGCAACAGTGAATTATAGAAAATGTGTGAACTATATAAATGTCACCCTGACTCAAAATTTGCATACAGGTGTTTCGATCTTATTAGAAGTTTTCAGTGCAGGTTACTTGACTCTGAGTGAATGAACATATTTTTGATTGTTGTACGATACCCATAGCACTCTCCACCAAAGATTTTAGTAACCAACAATTCACTGTCTAGCATGAAGATATCTACTCTACGACAGTGGCGTATGTAATTCTAGAACACAATAAATTAGTTTTTATAAACGATGGACATAGTCACGAAAGCGCCTTCCGTAAATACTTGTTGAGGTATTCGCAATCAATTCATGAAAAATTTTCTTATTAACCATAGTCAGTTTTATATACCTATCACATGAAGTGAACAAGGAATGTTCTTCGATAATTGAGAATTATCTAACGATTTTGCGAGGGAGCTAGCTATATGAATAATAGAAAATCCCATACGGCACTGTCGTAGACTAGACATCTCCATATCAGGAAGTATTTGTTCTCTTGTAGGCCAAGCTACAGATATTTAGAGTGGGCATTTTGTGTAAAAAGTGTTAGAAGAAAACCAGCTACGCCATTGTTTTCAAAATAGTTTCATATGATATAGTGATATGTTTTTCACTCGACTTTATTATTTATAACTTTGTTATTAACAATTTTATGCAAAAATCGCGAAACTGACACAGTATTCGTGATGGTGATAATAAACTAATTGTAGAAAATGGAAAGACGAAGAAAAGGAGAGGTCGGACAACTCGATCAGGCCCTAAGTTGAAGAGAAAATCAGAAAAAACCAGCCAGTTTTTTCAAAAATTCATAACTCGGTTATTTTTTGAGGTGTAGCGTAGATTCTTCGGTCAGTATTAGTTACTAATAGAAACTTTATTTCCGCGAAGAACTGGAACTGTCCGATGCATAGTTTTTGATCTGTAGCCATTTGAATATGCAATTTTCCAATTTACAAAAAAGATTTTGAAAGTAGAATTCTCATAGTTCAAAACAATCATATTGGTTTTACATGAAAACGCTGAGAAATATGTTAAAAATAAAGCTGAACATGACGAAAAACGGCCGAGCGCGTGAGAGTAGTTGAAGAGTGGGGGTATAGCAGCAGGCAAGGAAACATTCGAAAGCGTCGGCATTTTGAACATGACAGTAATTTTGTCATGTTGAGCTTTATTTTTAACATATTTCTCAGCGTTTTCGTTTAAAACCAAGATGAACGTTTTGAACTATTAGAATTCTACTTTCGAAATTTTTTTTTGTAAATTGAAATCAAACCTCACCTGTCGCATTCAGGTTTTTTTTTTTATAAACTGCATTTTTTCCGAGATGCTTTTGAACTGGGGTCTGATCGAGTCTTCCGACCTCTCATTTTTATTTTCTACAATTAGTCTATTGACACCATCACGATTACTCTGATAGTTTCAATTTTATAAGCGATTTTTCAATAAAATTGTTCAAACAATGTCATAAATATTAAAGTCGAGTGAAAAACATATCACTATAATATCATATAGAACTATTTCACAAACAATGGCGCAGCTGGTTTTCTTCTTTTTACATGAAAAAATCTCTGTAGCTTGACCTATTGGCGGATTTCTGCATTTTCGGTCTGAATTGTTGGTTTCCAGTATCTTTGGTGGAGGACGCTTTCGGTTGTTATCCATATAGTAGTTTAGAAACTGCTATTTGAGGATCTTCACTGTTATTTTCTATCTAACGATTTTTATCCAGTCTTGAATGAGATGCGCCAGAATAAAGGCACTGAAAAAGTTTTTGATATCGTTAGATCAGCAATGCCCTCTAGATTGCCTGGGTTTTCTAAATGGACGGAGATTGGTGCTCTTTTTCTACAGGTCACTCAGGTCTGCCCTAGTTCCAAAAACCTACTTGTAATGGTATCTTTCAGGAAAATGCTGTGCGTTTTATCAAGTTACAACCTAGTGACCGAAACCTCTTGAAAATAAATAAAATATTTTCCATGAGAGCTGGTTATTAGTACCCCAATCGCCGAGTACTCCTCACATCATCTCACAATGATGGTTAATAATAGAATCATGCTAATCCACTCCAACGTCTCCAACTGAAGAACAGTAGAAACTGTTTCGATCTCATTAGATTTCATCAGTACTGCAAATTTTGGGTGGAGTGAAATTATTTACAAATTATGGTGATAGTAACTATAGTAACCGAATTTATATTTTCCTATAACTAGGCTAACTAGGTTTCAATATCGTCACGTATATAGCTTCGATCATTTTAACTATACAGTAGAATTATTCTCGAACAATTTCTCGTGGAAATGGATCGATCAGTTCTAATAAATTGAGTCGTATAAGATCTACCAGAGTTTTTCTGCTGAACATTCCGGAAAATTTTCCACCTACACATCCGAAACAATTTATCCCCATCTGAAAAGGGCCAGTTATTTCATACTTATCGTGGAAGTTTTGCTAGGAAGGAAGAAATCTCTCGGCACGTATCTATTATTAGATTAGCCGGTGGCCCGGACCAATTTTCCTGCTACGTTGTGATGATCTCCACGCTAAATGTGCTGATCACGAAATCCATCTGAGATTGTTAATATCCCAGAAAGGAAGTGGTAAAGCACGCCTGCACATATTAAAAGGGTTATCGGGAAATCTCTTGCTTAAGTGGAAAGATTACTTGCCTGATCTATGGCGATCTTCATTTTCTCAGAAATGCGACTTAGGAAATATTCGTCTGCATAATGTACCAAAATTGAGAAAATAGTATTTCAGAGTTATTAAAAGAAGAAAAATAGATTTATTCATAGTAGGATTTATATATTACTTCGAGCGTAAATGGAAACTGTCAGTAATCTTTTCAGGAGAGTACATTTTATATAGAATTTAGCCATAACAAAAACAATATTTCCATTAGAGCCATGTTTTAATATTGTTTCGCTAATCACTTGGTGAATATAATTAAATATTGATATTTAGCAAAAAAATTACTTGGTTTAATGTTTCACAAATCCATATTATATTGAATAATGAAATAGTCAACTGTTTCCGGGATATGATCTCATTATTAAGGGTA
The DNA here is from genome assembly GCA_030704885.1 of Cynegetis impunctata. Taxonomy (NCBI): domain Eukaryota; kingdom Metazoa; phylum Arthropoda; class Insecta; order Coleoptera; family Coccinellidae; genus Cynegetis; species Cynegetis impunctata. The sequence continues at coordinate 62,517 of JARQZK010005088.1, read as the reverse complement.
AAGTAGACTTATCTACAAAAAGCTCAAATATAGTATTGCTTCTAATAATGGGGAAACTTGGAAATCTAATTTAGTTCACAATAGGTTATTTATTCATATGGACACTACAAATTTCTGAAGTATATATATATATATATATATATATATATATATATATATATATATATATATATATATATATATATATATATATATGGTGTCCCTTCAAAAGCGCCTCGACATAATCGCAAACAACAATTGCTCTTCCCGACAAAAGCGCCTATATTAGTTGAAGATAATAAACAATTAAAAACTTGTGTTTATATATGATGATATACTAACTTTGGCTGAATCTCGGCGTTCGCCTGCTGGTTATTTTAATGAAATAAATAAATAATGTTGAAAATCCTTTATGAGGACTTTTTATTAATCTTCATATTACTTATTGATACATATTATTCATATGTACGAACACATATACAATCATGGCCGCATGTTATAATGTCACTTAAAAGATGTATGTACTTATTCTTGAGAATAGTTTGTTTAAATATTTTCCTCCTGTTTTCAAAGATATTTATTAAAAGTCGGTTATCGCGAGGAGTGGTTATTATAATAATAATACTTAAAATATCATTCACATATAATTTATTCTGCTAACAAAAAGTAAATATAACTTCAAAATGATATTTTTAATTATATTCTTAACCATAACTCAAAAATACAAAATTTTTATTATCTGAAGCGCTTTTGTCGGGAAGCGCAGTTGTCGGTAGCGCTTAGGTCGGGGCGCTTTTGGTGCGAGCGCTTTCAATATTTCATATTTATCTTATATGTATTGATATGATTCTTAAAAAAAATAATTCGACGGCCGGAAATCGAACCCGGATCAACTGCTTGGAAGGCAACTATGCTGACCATTACACCACCATCGCACATTGGTAGTTAGTGACGGGCAATCGTATTCATCTTAGAATGTAATATTCATTGTCTATATATTAATACGGTTTTTAAAAACAATAATAAAACAATGCGATGGCCGGGAATCGAACCCGGATCAACTGCTTGGAAGGCAACTATGCTGACCATTACACCACCATCGCACATTGGTAGTTAGTGACTGGCAATCGTATTCATCTTAGAATGTAATATTCATTATCTTTATATTAATACAGTTCTTAAAAACAATAAAGAAACAATGCGATGGCCGGGAATCGAACCCGGATCAACTGCTTGGAAGGCAACTATGCTGACCATTACACCACCATCGCACATTGGTAGTTAGTGACGGGCAATCGTATTCATCTTAGAATATAATATTAATTATCTATATATTAATACAGTTCTCAAAAACAATAATAAAACAATGCGATGGCCGGGAATCGAACCCGGATCAACTGCTTGGAAGGCAACTATGCTGACCATTACACCACCATCGCACATTGGTAGTTACTGACGGGCAATCGTATTCATCTTAGAATGTAATATTTATTATCTATATATTAATACGGTTCATAAAAACAATAATAAAACAATGCGATGGCCGAGAATCGAACCCGGATCAACTGCTTGGAAGGCAACTATGCTGACCATTACACCTCCATCGCACATTGGTAGTTAGTGACGGGCAATCGTATTCACCTTAGAATGTAATATTCATTATCTATATATTAATACAGTTCTTAAAAACAATAATAAAACAATGCGATGGCCGGGAATCGAACCCGGATCAACTGCTTGGAAGGCAACTATGCTGACCATTACACCACCATCGCACATTGGTAGTTAGTGACTGGCAATCGTATTCATCTTAGAATGTAATATTCATTATCTATAGATTAATACAGTTCTTAAAAACAATAATAAAACAATGCGATGGCCGGGAATCGAACCCGGATCAACTGCTTGGAAGGCAACTATGCTGACCATTACACCACCATCGCACATTGGTTGTTAATGACAGGGAATGGTATTCATCTTAGAATGTAATATTTATTATGTATATTTTAATACTGTTCTTAAAAAAAATAATAAAACAATGCGATGGCCGGGAATCGAACCCGGATCAACTGCTTGGAAGGCAACTATGCTGACCATTACACCACCATCGCACATCGATAGTGACGGGCAATGGTATTCATCTTAGAATGTAATATTTATTATCTATATATTAATACGGTTCTTAAAATCAATAATAAAACAATGCGATGGCCGGGAATCGAACCCGGATCAACTGCTTGGAAGGCAACTTTGCTGACCATTACACCACCATCGCCCATTGGTACTTAATGAGAGTCAATCAAATACAAGTAATACAATTAAATGTTTTCAATGCAATGAACATCGAATATCGGCAAAATGGTGAATGCGCTAGTTTTATTTTTGATGTATCAATGTTGTTTGTAATTCTTCAATATTTTCAATCCTATAACAAAAACTACAAGAGCAAGATCCCAGAGCCGCCAGACGTACCTTATTTTCTCAGTAATAAAATTTGTGGGATAGTATGTACTTGGATACTCGCTATCTTGTGCCGACGGCCAATTTTCAGGTATCAGGTGCTAAAGATGAAAAAAAACTCGACCTACTTACCTTATTTTCTCACACTTGATTTTTATATATGATACTCAGGGAACCATTTCAATACCTTATGCAAGCTACCAGACCGATCGTATGGGCCAAACATCCCGCCAGACACACATTAAGTGTGAGTATGATAGTATGAGCGATATGTCATGATTCGCCCATTTTAAGCGCGATAGTGATTATCTATGAGCGTCGAACTCCCTTCTATATTTACTCTCTAGTCAAGCATGCTCTATGTTTTGGTGTACGTACTTTCGATATTATTATTTTTATTTTTAAATGGGCGAATCATGACATTTCCCTCATACTGTCATACTCACACTTAATGTGTGTCTGGCGGGATGTTTGGCCCATACGATCGGTCTGAGATATGCATAAGGTATTGAAATGTATCCCTGAGTATCATATCGATGGTCTAGTACACAATAGATCTTTTCATCATCTGACATGCGCAAGCGCAGCAGTCATGTTGAAAGAGCGGTAGTTTAAAAGTTTCGTACTGTTTTGTACCAAAAGCAATATTTTCTCCACATGGAGATGTACTTGTTCACAATTAAAATGAAGAATGTAACTGTGAACCATCAAAAAAGTGGATGAAGTATCATAGGCGTTCGCACAAAAGCAAAGAAAACACTAGATTATTGCGGGGTTATATATCAATCCAGTATCGTAATATCTGAGTAAAATGAAGTTAATCATTAGGTATTGAGTAAATATCTCCCAATTAACTAGGATTATATCTTATTAGCACATGTATTGGCTTTAAATGACTTATATTGATACCACTCTTACATATACATACTCCATAACAACAGCGTTTTTTTATTCATTTCCGTACAAATAAGATAATCACCGGCATGTATTTTTAAATTAAGATACTTATTGTTTTATTTTGTGGTTAGTTTTTCTTAACGAATATAATTTATTTCCCATTTGTTGATTTTAATCATTACAATGGTATTTTACCATGCTTGTTTACATAAAACAGTACGAAAAAGATGGCGGATACTGACGCATGCGCACAAAAAATTATAAGTGATGAAAAAGTGTATTGTTGTAAGTGCAGTTTACAGGAAAAATGAGTTGAATGCGCTAACATACCATTTCAGACAAGAACTTTCTTGTGCACAAAAGAGGTAGGTAAAATATTCAAATTTATTGAATCCAGCGCCATCTTCCAATAGTGTTAAGTACTTTCAGACTACATAATTCTACTCCAAATGTTGTAAGTGCACTTATCACAAGTGTGCGCTACATTAAATAGCATTAACTGAATCTATCACTTTTGTGTCCAGTAAAAGGTGTTAAATCCCGGTTATTGTTGCTTTTAATTCCAATGTAATAATGTCATTTTCCAACGACAAAATGTTAGTGAAATTAGCCTTGTCAAGGCATATAAGTTGTAACGATGGTAATTTTGTTTTAAAATAATAGCGCGTGGGTGTGCGTCCTGAGCTTTTGCATTTGGGTGGTCAAGTGTGCAATGGTTATAAAACATAAAAATTTTGTACCAAATAATTTGATTTTAATCTAGCGAAAGTAGAAAAAATACACACTCATGATGACAAATCTAGCACTGCTGGTGTTTCTACTCGATATGCATTTGATCAGATCAAACCATTGTATCAAAGTGTTTAGATGATATTGTTCCAAGACAAGAATATGATGAACCATTCGAAGAAAGTAGACAGCCAATCTTGCCTTTTGATGAAGGTACAGCTAATCAATTACTCAATTGAAAGCATGTTATTATTATTATTATTATTATTACAAAAATGAGAGTTGAGGTTAACCTATAAACTCAAAAATATAAACATAAAATTGAAACTAAAAAAGAATTCGAGAAGTGACACAAACATATAAACTGAGTAACAAATCGAATGAGCTGAAATTGAAATTAAATTTATTTACGATGAAGTTCAGACCATCTATCCAGAGAGCTCTTGAATACCTGGTAGGTTGAAGAACTAGTTGTTGGAGACTGCTATTGGTCATCAGTTCAGCATATGGGAACGATGGCGCGTTTGGTGAGGGTTGCTGAATAACAGGCCATTGAAGATCGGGACAATTGAACTCTCCAGCTATGAACAAGTTGTTATATTTCTCGGAGCTCTCGGACAGGAAAGCTGTCAATTGAGTATCTTCAGAGCAAGGACGAGGTCGATAAATGCATCCAATGAAAAGTGTAAAATTCTGTCCTTGAACGATGAGGTGATATCCTGGCTCAAGTAAATACATACACCCCTGTACCCAGGAGTGCTGGTACTAGCAACTCGGTGAAGAGTGTAATTAGTTATGTCGAATGCGCCGTTTGGAATCGATGGATGGAGCCAGGATTCTGTTATCAGTATAATGAAAGGTTTCTGTAGTTGAATAATGGACAATAGTTCAGAAAATTTGGATGAAAGTGATTGTATATTCGTGTAAAGCAACGGCCAAACCAAGAGATTATTCAGTTTTTTGATGATAACGCTGGAGGAGGTGAAGAAGGAACTATACTTGGGATACCCTGTATATATTTTATAGTTAGGTTGGATTCACCTGCTTGTTGACGGCGCCTCAACTCGGCACGAAGAGAATTAAGGGCAGATACTTGCTTTTTTGTTTTATCATCATAAATTACTACGTGACGGAACACAGGATGAGCCTTCAGTTTAGATTTATTTCTCAAAATAGCCGAAACATAATCAGGAGACGGAAATGTAGCTCTAATCCAGCCTGGTTTACTATTATTTTTGGATGGTAATCGAGTTGAACCGATGAGAGTGGAACTAGCACCCTGCTGAATGTGCTCCACAATATCACGAACACTGGTAGTGTCCAGCGATGCGTCAGCATTCTCAGGGACATTACATAAAATGAGGTTGTGAGATTTCCCCACACGATTCAGAATTTCCGTCATGTCAACGTGGTCTGAAAGATTAGAAGAAGTAGAGGAAACAGTATCTAGTTTCGAAGAAATGGTGGCAACCTTCTCGCCCAGTGCCGAGGTGGCCTGATATACACTTGCAATTTCCGACTGACATTCATCTATCGCGCTCTGATGCTTAGTGAGTATAACACTATGTTCCTTTATTGTTGCAGTACAATTTGCCAATTGGCTGAAGAGGTCGTCTTGGCGTTTTTCGATACGTTCAACACTAGCAGCTACCCTTTGAATATTATCTAGAAGAGTGTAGAAATGTTGTGATGTAAAAGGCGTGCTACTATCCTGAGACTGAGAATGTTGAGCTGGATGCGAAGAAGAAAGCCCAGAACTGGAAGAATTACTACGGAGTCTCCTCTCCTGAGAACTACAAAAAAGGCATACCCATTTGTCGGCATCTTCAGAAAATTCAACTCCGCCAACTGAGAGCCCAACGCATTCAGCATGAAAATGTTTTTGGCATTTTGCACAAGCAATAGATAGTTGAGATGTCCCTATCTGTTTTCTGCAGGTAGTACAGCTACGTGGCATTATGTGGGATAATAAGGGTGAAGGAATAGGGATGACAGTTAGACTCTTCACTTCAGTGGGCCGTTAAAGAAGACTTATCACAGATGGAAGGCCACGGTTGATAGGAATATATGTAGGGAAATAAAAGGGAATGCGCGAGAGTTCCGAGATCAGAGAAGGAAAGCCGCCACCTGTACCCTCCACAACCGCAGTGGGATTACTGAAGTGATGAATACTGAATTGAAGCGGTGCACCATGCAAGAAGGGAAGGGGCCGTCAAGGTCAACCAGTTTCGGAAAATCTCGCGTAACAGCGAGAGAGTTCAAATGTAAATATATGAAATAAACTGAATAATTGATCAAATAATATGGAAAAATACACCCACCATTCATCAAAGACCGTTACAAAAAAAAAACCGAAAAAAGGAACTCAATTACAGTATAATAGTCTACGGACTTACTTTGTGTGTAATATAATTGTTTAATTTCGGCCTGGAACACAATTAATGTATTGCTGTTGGAGAGCAATTTACTAAACACGTCTGCACTTCTCGAAAACTCGATGATATGTTGTAGCAAAAAGTTTCTGTTTTTAGAAAATACGACGTTCCTGTGGCAGAACCCTCTATTTTCAAGGTTCTCATCAGATAGTGATGATTTCGAACTCAAAACGTTTTCAATGGTGTGAAGAAAAAGAAAAAGGAAAACGAAAGGCAGATAGAAAAAATTTACCCGGATCTGTTGTTAAGTGATTAAGATTGAGTGGTATAGTGTGTCAACACTAAATACAAAGAAAGAGAAAGTCAACTGGCTTCGCATCAAGTGGCTTCGTTTTCAGAAGGAAAATCCTTATATAATAAAATACAAGTATAACCTCTCAGAAGAAAGCTCTTTTGAACTGCATATCACAGACGGTATGAGAAGAAAAAAGAACTGGGAATCAGCCACATTGAATAAGAAATACACATCGCGTCTTCCAATTTTCCAAGCGAAGAAAAAGGACCTGTTATTTTTTTTAGAAAATACAATAAACACAATTTTTTTTTCGAAATGATTTAGTTTGTTTTCAAAAGTTTGTTCATTAATAATGAAGTTGAATTCTAGTCATCTAGGTAGTTCAATTTAAACAAAGAATTGTATATCGAATGTGGTACATAGGTACAGGTTTTTTTCTGAAACAAAGAAATGTATAGCGACGTATGTGGTAAATACAGGTATTTTTGATTATTTTTCAAAATTTTTAATACTGTATGATCAAATAGCGCAAGTGAATACTTTCACCCGAAAGATGATAAATTTAAATACAGATTTAATACAGCATCTTCGATGTTCAAACGTAATCCTGTGAATTATAGTGAACTAGCAAACTTTTTTTTAAATTTCATATAACTCGAAACATACTATTTTGCATTTACAACATTTGTGTACTAGACCATCGATATATAAAAATCAAGTGTGAGAAAATAAGGTAAGTAGGTCGAGTTTTTTCCATCTTTAGCACCTGATACCTGGAAATTGGCCGTCGGCACAAGATAGCGAGTATCCAAACATTGAAAGTACATACGAGCACTACTTCATCCCACAAATTTTATTACTGAGAAAATAAGGTACGTCTGGCGGCTCTGGGATCTTGGACTATAATATGGTAATTCAACTGATTTAGCTCGTGTAGGTAAATATTTCGACAGCATTGTCTAATGTACTGTTTCCCATTAGCGGAATAAATCGATATTTACTTTTGAATAAGAACTAGTCTTTTATTATAAAAATTGTTTTCGATATAATCATTTAAAGAAAGGGTCATGAAATTTTTCAAATATGTCAAATAATGATGATAAGTTTGAATATTTTCCATTTTTTCCTTGCTGTGTGTTGTAAAACAGAAATATGTACATGTAGACTCTATCCAATTGTTTCGCATTGTCTGTTGAAAGTGAATTCGTCTTTGAGAAATAATTGTTATCTGTAAATGGAGAATGAGAATTTCAAACTGAAATATATTGTCAATTTTCAACTAGCTTACTAATTGCCATAATTACTCAATGGTAAAATAGTTTCACTTCAGCACTAAGAACCTGCCTTTTGGCAGTATAAACTTTTTTATGTTTTTTAGTTGGTTTTGAGATTTTCCCACTTCCTGAGTTGAGGGTTGAAACTAGGAAAGTGTAAATGTGTTGTGTTCAAATTTCATGTGTCTTTACCAGTATTCAAGCTTTGCGCATCTTTTAGCCCCTCCAAATGGACTTAGAGGGTTAAGAATCAGTATGTAAAAATAAATTAGGGTAAGATACGACCCGAGTGACGGAATTCTGCTGCTCATTCATATTTTTTTGTCAATTTATTCATATTATTCAAGTTATCAATTGATATAAAAGCAAGTAGCCGAAACAACTCAATCATCAGAAAATTCAAATGAAAGGAACAGTTTATTTGAAAACCATGATGTATATCTACAAGATAAGAGCAAACTACATCATTTCCAATAACTGTACATTTTCAGTCGATGGACATATTAAACTTAGAAAACATAAATTTACAAGAACAGTTTGTATGGTACCAAACTATCATATATAATAATTATCAACAGAAAGTCAGAAAACAAATTAATATTATTATTGAATGAATGGTATTATGTTATATTATGTATAGTGTGACAGTGCGTAAATTTGTCAAAATATCAATATAAATTTTTTCGTGCCTCAAGTGATTTATCAGTTTTGATTAACGTAACTAAATGCTGAAAACCTTGTTTCGACAGAGGAAACTGCAGTGGAAAGAAAATGGTTTATGATGGGGAAAACTCTTCTAACAACATTCATATTTCGTTTAGATTCTCAGCAATTCAAAGGTGAAATAATGAAAATAAATTGTTGTAAAATTTTTTCATTTATGTGTTTAATATCAGGTTAAGTCGATAAAATCGGAAAAATCGTGATTTAATCAAAAAAATCATGATGTCTAATTAGTCAGAAAAACTGTGATTTTTCACGATACCGATTATAAATGGGATATTTATGGATGGAAAAGTGAAACGTCAATATCATTGGTTGAAAGAATTAACTTTCATTCAGTGAGACTGTTTAGGTCGAATTAGTTTCATTCAGTCACATGGTTCTGAAATCACGAAATGCTAAAAATATTAAACTAGTGTACAATTGCAATTTTGATTGGGAAAAAGTAGTATGCGATGGCCGGGAATCGAACCCGGATCAACTGCTTGGAAGGCAACTATGCTGACCATTACACCACCATCGCACCATGTTGGAGATAATGAAAGTTAAGTAAGTGTACTCGATGCAATCGATATTTCGTGCAAGATGGTGTATGCGCCAGTTCATCTAAGCTATAGAAATCATTTTATAGTATTTTGTTCGTTTCGAAGAAACATGCCGTTGAAACAAATCATAATACTTACAATTCAGTTTTTATAACAGATACCTTTTGATGTAGTTACTGTTTGTCGTTTTTTATGTGACAAAGGATGAAAATACTACGTACATCATGATATTCGAAGATTTAGGACTTCCCACAGTCGTTTCGGCATTCTGAACAAGTGGTTTTTATTAAGTTTTGCTAGCAGAACTATAAAAGGAATAATATATATATATATATATATATATATATATATATATATATATATATATATATAATTTGTTTTTGCTTTGAATCATACGTGAGTTATATTGTCTCATTATTGCAATTTTGTAATGATGATTCTAGAAATGGAATCCGCAGCAAGTATGTGTAATGCAAATTTAGAAGAGAAGGTTAATAAAATTGTATAACTCGATACAAGTAATTACTTTTTTGACAAGTAATATATATTTGATTCAAAAGTTCATAGATTACCGAGAGATAAAAGTTGAATAATATGCTCAGCGCGAAAGAGAAAAGAAATCGAAAAACAACAGAACGCAACAAAAAATACGTAAGAAAGACGGGGATTCCCCGACCGTACACGTTTTATTTATTGCTATTATTTTCTTGTTTTATTCATAAATGAGAAATGTCAATATAAAAACAAATTAGGTACCTACATTTATTGTTTACACTATATTGAAATATTATTAATTTTCATGAAATTTTATAGCCTCTATCCAATGGAAACCACATCTATTATTCAGAAATAATTTCGAGTACTATTCTAAAGATGGAAATTTTTTAGCAGTTATTGATTATTTGAGCAATCCTCAGATGTTGGCATAATCGGAATTTTGTAGTTGAGCAAATCGAAGAAATTTTAAATGATATAAATGAACAATTGTTTAATTTTCACTTTTATAATTATACCTATTTCAAAGTATCTCAAAATGTTTTTGCATTCTTTCCACTCAAAATTACTTAATATATCCGATCTTGTTTACCTCATATTCTATAGTAATAATAATTCGCGTAACTTATCAAAAAAATTTCATGCTCGCAGATTTTGTCCACTCGTCCAAAAAAAATGTTTTCCGGGCGTATACGTATTTTTAGGCATTCGCGTGGAACATTAAACCAATATAAAACGAACAAAATCATAAGGAACCATTTAATTCTTGTTTATATTGATATTCATATTGAAATTTGTCCAATTGCTATTTAGTTTTGTGAAAACACTTTTCATATTTGAATGAAGTTCGCTATTTTTCTATACCTAATCGTGATTTTTTGTTAAATTTTGTATTATGATTGAGTAGAATTATTCGTCTGCTTCCCTATTGAAATTTTTAATCTGCTCACTGTTGAGGATTTTAAAATTATATATTTTATAGCTATGCAGTCTTTCAAAAATCGAACTATTAACTATTTTAACGTCAGTTTGGTTAGTCGATACTCCGTTGTTATGATGGTCATGATTAACTCCATGTAATTCCTAGATCGGCAAAGTGCTACTTCCTCAAAGAAAAATCGTCCGGGAAATATCTGAATTTCATCATTATAATAAATTTTTCTTTGAAATAACACGAGATGAACTTTGAACTACCAATATCGAAATATGATAAATGTTACACAAACATATAATTTATGTTCGCCCATCAATTCTAAGGCGTTAATTATAGCCCCAAGAAAGGGGCCGCTTGAAAAAAACTTACAATTTGCTCAGCGTCATAATTGGCGTATAGTGGAACCATTAGCTCAAGCCTTGGAGCACAGAGGAACGATTACGGAGGCATCAAGATTTTTATCTATATCGGCACGTCACGGTATAAAGGATGTGTTCGAGATCAACAAAATGAACGCTAGTAGATAAATTAATGAGCCTGTGTGGGACGGAACTACGAATTAATATTGCCGTTTTATAGAAGAAAGTTGAAAAATTTTTTCTGCAATAGTTATTTGAAATGAAATCTGAAAGTGACAAGTGACCTGTTTTTCTACTAGAGATAATTTTTACTGTTAAGGTTATGTAATTGCATGAAGTGGCATCTCGTCTCGTCAAATAATACTCAGAATGTTACCATTTACCATGATTAAAGGAACCAAGTTTCTTAAATCTGCGTTATACCGCAGATACTTGGCGAATAAAAGCTAGGCCTAAAACTTTTTGACAATAACAGTCACGTGCGCGTAATTTGTATTAGTATATGCGTATGTGTTTAGCTATCCTTGCGAATCATAATACTTATATCCTCTCTAATTCATTCGTTTACTCACGAACGTTGTTAATTTATTGCTAAAGAATTAATTGTGAAAGATATTCAGTAAAAGTTGAGGATGGTGATGATATATATATATATATATATATATATATATATATATATATATATATATATATATATATATATATATATATATATATATATATATATATATACTATATAAATATATATATATATATATATATATATATATATATATATATATATATATATATATATATATATATTTAAATATAAAGTATAATATCAGTGCATTATGATAGTTTACGTATGTTTGTGGAGTAATTATAATTTCTATAAATAATCTTCTCGCTTTTTGCATAATAATAAGTAGGAAACTATCAAATTTTAGTCTCTCTTGGCATGTCTAACCTTTGAGAAAGGGAGGAACAGAGGGCTACATGAGCCAAAATTCTAGAGAAAAAATCTGAAATTCAACCTTCCAGCGCCTAGATCGTTTTTGTACTCTCAAACCCTCTTCCAGTTGAGTTATCATGTTGAAAATTTGTACGGGGATTAAGTTGAGTTAGAAAGTTGAAATTTCTATTATGAAATGGATCGATTTACGGAAAGTATCATTCGGTGTTGTCAATTATTTTCCCACTTTCTGTTATATCTGGATCTATTATCAATATTTTCATTAAATTTTTTTCATAAATTATTACGTACATTATGAATGTAATTAATTGAGTCAATTATTTTGTTTTCTATATCGATTAAACTCAGGGCCGTATGCTCCCGTGTTTCATTTTCCGTTCGTCGTGCGCATGACGTCACTCACGACCTTATTTGTATTGCTGAGATAGCAGTTTTGTATATTTTTCTCTATTTACGCGTTTATTTAATTAGTTACAAAAAAACTGTAGACACAAAGTATGTTCTAAATGATCTTTCCTATTCTCTAAAGTCATAAAAGTTTTGAAATTTGTGATACTTATCACTCAAAACTCTTATTTTTTACTGTGAAATTTCTCTTCGAAGTATTAAAACGCGATTTTCATTAAAACGGTGCAAGATAGAGTAAACTGGGAAAGGAACTAATTTGTAGAGCACAAAATTTACTACAACACTAGACTAGGAGGGGAATGCGAGATTAAATAAAATTGCGAAAACATTTTATAAAAAGTGGACTTTTATTTATGGTTTTTACACAGGCATATTTTTCCATTTAAATAGTTTCGAAATAGTAAATACCGGATTTCAAGATAACATTTCATTTCCTACATATCACTTATTCTACATTTTATTAATATTTAATAATTAACAACTCACTTATTCTTTTTCTTATTTTTTTGGGAATTAAACCATAATATGTTTTTGTATTTTTTATTTCAACGTTTCGGTAGCGTTCTAGTTACCGTTGTGAAGATAAATTAAATTTTTAAACAATTTTTGGTCCCTATCAGACACAACGAAAAAGTTTGACAGACCAAACTGCCTGTAAAAGGAAGTGGAAGAAAACTTTAACTTAATTAAAATATAGGACTTTATACTAATAAAACAGAGATTTGGCAGTTGTCACTTGGCAAATTGATTCAAATTTAAGCGAATCATCACGTGTTTTTCATCGTTATTATTTTTTTTTTGGTAATTTTCTTTAATAGGGTTTTGTTTTGTTATATTTTATTCTAAATAACACTAACTAGTACAGGTACCGTAAATTTGAGTCTGTTTATTTTAAATGTATGAACCATTTTTATCTTGTCGTGGATATGTGTAATCTAAGTTGTTAATATCTTCTGTACGTTCCCATTACTTATAATTAACAAAAACATATTTTCAATTCAATAACGATTTTTATGAACAGAATTTTGGTCTTGCCATGGGCTCTTGCCTCTCACCAGATTTATCAAATATTCACATGGAACATTTTTAAGCCAAAATAGTAAATAATCAAAAATTAAAACTAATTGTCTGGTTTGACAACAAGGTTCAAAATATTATTGATTGTCTTGTTGTCAAACTTTTTCGTTGTGTCTGATAGGGACCAAAATTTGTTTAAAAATTTAATTCATCTTCACATCGGTAACTAGAACGCTACCGAAACGTTGAAATAACAAATACAAAAGCATATTGTGGTTTAGGTAATTCCCAAAAAAATAAGAAAAAGAATAAGTAAGTTGTTAATTATTAAATATTAATAAAATGTAGAATACGTGATATGTAGGAAATGAAATGTTATCTTGAAATCCGGTATTTACTATTTCGAAACTATTTAAATGGAAAAATATGCCTGTATAAAAACCATAAATAAAAGTCCACTTTTTATAAAATGTTTTCGCGTTTTTATTTAATCTCGCATTCCCCTCCTAGACTAATGTTGTAGTAAATGTTGTGCTCTACAAATTAGTTCCTTTCCCAGTTTACTCTATCTTGCACCGTTTTAATGAAAATCGCGTTTTAATACTTCGAAGAGAAATTTCACAGTAATAAATGAGAGTTTTGAGTGATAAGTATCACAAATTTCAAAACTTTTATGTCTTTAGGGGATAGGACAGATAATTTAGAACATAATTTGTCTCTTCAGTTTTTTTGTAACTAATTAAATAAACGCGTAAATAGAGAAAAACATAAAAAACTGCTATCTCAGCAATACAAATAAGGTCGTGAGTGACGTCACGCGTCTTATTAACGACCGCCCACTCATGCGCAACATCCTATCTTAGGTGTGTATATATCGTGGATTAAACTAGTTCCATTTCATCTGCCATCAATAGAAATTCATTCCTAAGTTCATTTATGAATAATGTTTTTGTTTTAATGTTCCTTCTCTTGATTTGGTTAGTAAGGTTGTTGTTTCTGTTTTCTTATTGCCTTTTTCAATTCATAAAATATGATGTACCATAAATGTCACGTTCACCAACTGCATTATTGTTTTTTCCGTAGCTGGTAATTTTTGTCTATTGTTATATAGTTTTTCGAATGAATGAAGATATTACATATTATTTATCTACCTTGTATGACCTTTTCATCAATTCAATACACTAATTAGTAAGAAATTGAGAGCGTAATACTCTAGGTTACTATTTTTCAATATTTCTCTTTATTTTGTATCATGCAAATGTATAAGGACTTCAACAATATTATGTTTATACGGAATATATTTGGTGTAAAAGTACCATATTGATTCAAGGCATATTGAACGTTCCACAATCGAGATAAACTGCTGACCATCTCCGTTTCGATAGCTTGTAGGTACATCAAAAAGGTCGAATTCGTCCCATGAATAATTCAAAGAAGTGCACTTGTACAAATATCGCAATCCCAATTCGGGATAAACGACCGGCTAAGCAACGCTTCTGCGGCATTTACCACGTCCGATTTGCATAATTCCCGATCGTCGAGATCGTAAATCATCAACGTTGAGAAATTCAATGTCATCGGCTTAATATGATACGCGAAAGAGGTTTTCGACAGTCGTATATCGATGACGTTGGTATCCGTTTCAACTAGTGCAGCATTTATTGAATCTGAATCAGTACATGCTATCTTTCACCGCTATGTTTTAATTAATCGTTATATAGTTTTTTACCAACTTTCCATATATATATATATATATATATATATATATATATATATATATATATATATATATATATATATATATATATATATATATATATATATATATATATATATATATATATATATATATATATATATATATATATATATATATATATATATATATATTTATATATATATCTAATATATAAAATTCTCGTGTCACGGTGTTAGAAGTTAAACTCCTCCGAAATGGCTGGACCGATTCTCATGAAATTTTGTGTGCATATTGGGTAGGTCTGAGAATCGGCCAACATCTATTTTTTTATCCCCCTAAATGTTAAGGGTGGTCCCATTAATATTAATTTTTTATTTTTCAGACAAAATCTTCTGTTCTTTTTTAGGTCTGAGAATCGAAAAAAATCTATTTTTCATCCCCCTAAATGCCGAGGGTGGTCACCCCTCAATTTTTATTTTCAGACAAAATTTTTTGTTCTATTTTTTTTATGATACTTCATTCAAAAATACATACAACTCTAAATTTTGACCCCTCTACGCTCAACCCCTCTTTTCATCTGTTGATTATAAACTTTAATTTTTTTGTCAAGATTTATATTTTTATTTTGTCATGACTATTCACAATAGGGTTGCAAGATTGCCATCGAAAATAACAATAGTCGGTCTGAGAATAGGTCGTAATATATTTTTCATATCCCTAAATGATTAGGGTGGGCCACCCCAAACATTTTTATTAATTTTTTGGACGAAATTCTTTATTTTTATTTTTTTATGATGTTGCATTAAAAAATACATACATCTCCAAATTTTCACCATTCTATCAACAATCCATTTTTTTAATAGCCATTTTAATAATTTAAACAACGTTTGCTGGATCAGATAGATTGAAAGATATATATAATGATAGATAGATTGTTAAATATATAGATAGATAGAAAGGTAGATAACTATCTAGAATGATAGATTGATAAAAATAATTTATATGGCAGAACAATGTTTGCCGGGTCAGATATATTGATAGATATGTACATAAATAGATAGATAGATAGATAGATAGATAGATATATAGAATGATAGATACATAATTATATAGATAGATAGATAGATAGATAGGTAGATAGATAGATAGATAGATAGATAGATAGATAGATAGATAGATAGATAGATAGATAGATAGATAGATAGATAGATAGATAGATAGATAGATAGATAGATAGATAGATAGATAGATAGATAGATAGATAGATAGATAGATAGATAGATAGATAGATAGATAGATAGATAGATAGATAGATAGATAGATAGATAGATAGATAGATAGATAGATAGATAGATAGATAGATAGATAGATAGATAGATAGATAGATAGATAGATAGATAGATAGATAGATAGATAGATAGATAGATAGATAGATAGATAGATAGATAGATAGATAGATAGATAGATAGATAGATAGATAGATAGATAGATAGATAGATAGATAGATAGATAGATAGATAGATAGATAGATAGATAGATAGATAGATAGATAGATAGATAGATAGATAGATAGATAGATAGATAGATAGATAGATAGATAGATAGATAGATAGATAGATAGATAGATAGATAGAAAGATAGAAATACATCGGCAGATAGATAGATAAAAATAATTTATATGGCAGAACAACGTTTGCGGGGTCAGCTAGTATATATATATATATATATATATATATATATATATATATATATATATATATATATATATATATATATATATATATATAATACAAGGAGTATTTCCGTAACTTCTAACTTATAAAAGGTAATATTGGGCACTCGGCAAAAGGAGGCTTAATTTGAATCAAACAACCATTGGTCATGAACATCTATATTTCGGTCCTTAGTGATCCTTAGTGGTCCTGATGAAGGTCCCAAACTAAGGACCGAAATATAGATGTTCATGACCAATGGTTGTTTGATTTAAATCTATATATATATATATATATATATATATATATATATATATATATATATATATATATATATTGGTTATAGCGAATAACTAAGCTTGAATTCATAGATGGAGCTTTAGTGAGAAGTTCTTTGTTTATGAAAAAAATACAAAAATCTTCCTCGTTGAGCTTCCAGTGGTATACACACTGTTGGATAGGTCCTTGCAAGACTTTTTTAATGATATACAACACTTCAGGATCGTGTTCTTTCCAGCTGCGGGAGGGCCCTCCAAAGCGACACAAGATAATAATAATAATAATATTTATTGCATAATAATATTTCAACTACACAAATGGTAGGAGTTTGGCAAGCCATTCTTCTACTCCATCAAATAGCCATTTAAATATACTGCTCATTGCATTGAAAGCAGTTCAGTTTTAAATTATTAATAATGCTTAATTAGTAAAATACACTGTGAGAACAAGAAATATCACTAACAGAAAGAAATATAAAAATTTAGAGAAAAATAAAAAACAAAAACAGGTTTCACCAGAAGCTAAATACCATTACCGGAAATGAAATTTCTCAATTTCCTTTTGAGAATCCCAACAGAAAAATTATTACCTATCGAAGAGATATACTTATTGAGCAGAAACTGCACCATATACTCGAAACAACCCTCATATTAAGCTGTTTTGTACTCAGGTATACTGTACTGATACTTGTTTCTAACATTTAGATTCTGTGCTGTGCTCCTTAATACCAATTTATTGAATAGGTGTTGCGGACATTCTTGATATACAAGTTTGTATAGAAAAATAACATAGAGATAATCCACTCTTTCCTCAAAACTAAGTTCGTTCAATCCCCTCCTAAAAGGTGTTACATGATCTCTGTAAGGAGAGCAACACACAAACCTTATGCAAGTATTCTGAATTTTGAGCAAATTGTCTTTGTCCTTTTTATGCATAAAATTATAGTAAAACGCACAACAATAGTCAAACATTGGATATATAAGCGATTTCACAAGTTGTAATTTGATACTCTCATCCAGCTCATACTTATGCATCTGCAAATCCTTCAGCCTCACAAAGCAACTCCGTTTAATAGTTACATTATGACGATGGTCTTGGACGAAATACACCAGGACACTTTATCGTACATTTATAATAATAATAATAAAGTAGTTTTATTTATGACTCCTTATGCAGTATCAAGTACTGGTTGCAGAGCATTATCCTTTACAATAATGAAATGTAAAACAAAACAATTTTAACAATATAATCATAACATAAATAAAAAAAATTCTTTCAACTTTTTTTCCATTTCATTTCCTCAAATAATCCTGAAGGCTATGGCACATTTTCCTTATATTGGAGATGCTGGTGATTTCTTGTGGTGTGGCATTTTATGAAATTATACTATTATTGACTGGATTGTTCTTAGATTTTGCTGTCCTATAGAAGCAAGTTCTCAGCTGTTGTTTCGACCTTATGGAATATTGGTGGCAGTCTTTAACTTGATTTAGTTTTACATTGGTTTTTAGATTCTTCTTTTTGATGTTATATATATATTTCACTTGTTCTAGTGTTTTTAACTAACCAACGTCCAATATACTTGTTGATTCATAAACTTTTTCTGTTGGAGTATAAAAGTCCAGATCAAAGATTGCTTTGATGATCCTATTTTGCATTCTTTGTAGTTTCGATAGTAAGGTCTTAGGTGCACTTCCCCAACATACAATCAAGTATCTAATATTTGGCTCCACAAAGGTATTATATAATAATCTTCTTGTATTGTAGTTTATAATTTTTGTACACCTCCTAATTGCACCAACCATTGGAGCAATTTTTGTCATTACATGTTCAATGTGCTTATCCCATGATAATTTATTTGTTAAGTGTAGTCCCAAATACTTCAAATTTATATCATTTATACTTAACTTAATATCACTTTTTTTTGTTGATTAAATATCATGTAAACAGTCTTACTAGTGTTAATTGTTAATTTATTTAGACACAGCCATTTGTAGTACAGTTCGAGATCAGAGTTTATACCTTTTTCCAGTTGCTTAATATCATTGTTTGACAGTATGATAACAGTATCATCAGCAAACATGAGGTATTTTGATTTCAGCATAAGGTATTTGATACTGTGTACATATAGTAGATATTCCAGGGGGCCCAACACTGATCCTTGTGGTACACCTATACTTATGTTCTCAATCTCACTATCATATCCATTTACAGTGGTATATATTTTTCTATCACATGTATATGTTTTCAACAGTTTATAGCAAACTCCTCTCATTTCCATCTTATGAAGCTTGTACAACAATATTTCCAAGTCCACGGTGTCAAAAGCTTTTTGAAGGTCTATAAATACCGCCACTACATACTTGTCATTATCAATTTCTTTAGAGATGTACTCAAGTAGGTCGACCACTGTACTCTGTGTGTTACTTTGTTTTTGGAATCCATATTGGTATGGATCAATTCCGAATTTCTTCATAATAAAGCCGATTACTCGTATCTTTATTATTTTCTCAATTATTTTAGAGAAAGTGCTTATTAAACATATGGGTCGGTAATTATTTACATCTTCTGGCTTTCCTTTGTGTTTATGAATTGGTATAACCTTTGACACTTTCAATCCTGTTGGGAATTCTCCTGTTGATAATATTTTATTCGTCAACTCAACCATAATGATTCCAATTATTTTAAATGGTTTAACAATGTTAATAATGTCCTTAGTTATTTTGTCTGGTCCTGGTGTTGCATTGTTTCTCATTGTAGTAATTACCTTTTCCATTTCTTCAATATTCGTTGGTCTGAGGTAAATGCTATCTCTTATTTCTTGTTCAGTGAATTTAATATTTTTGGGCTTTCTTATTTTTTTGGCCATTTTTTTCCCAACCGTTGAGAAGTGCTTATTCAATTTTTCAGCTATTTGCTTGTCTTCTGTTGTACCTGTTTTTTCCGAGGTTTTTTTAGTTCTACGCAAGAGATCATTTAGTATATTCCATGTTTTTTTTGCATTTCCCTTTGCTATTTCGAACTTCCTTTCAGTGTATTCCTTCTTCAGTTTATTTCTCATGTTATTTAATAGATTGTTTTGTCTCTTAAATGCCTGCTCTGTATATTGATTTGGTAATATTTTCCACCTGTCATATAATTTATCCCTCTGTTTCAAATTTTTTAGATATTCTGAGGTTATCCACTCATTTCCCTCTTTTCTAGTATATTCATGGATGTGTGTAGAATTTTGTTTTGAATCAATTATAATGTCTGCCATCTTTTTAAAAGTGAGAGATTGTTGGTCAGCAGTTTCAAGTTGTTGATTTACTGTTTGTAACCATTGTTCTTCGTTCAATACCTGTTTTCTCACTTTTACCTTCTTCTTAGAGTTTTTTGTGTTTCAGAATGTCCACCATCATTATTTTATGATCAGACATATAATGATTCTCTAGTGCAATTTTGCATTCAATTTTGTTATTTGTCCAAGCATGGTCAAGAATTGTTGCTGTTGTTACAGTTAATCTAGTTGTCTCATTTATGTTCAATTCATTTTGTAGTTGAAAAGCATTTAATTCAGCTGTATGAAGGTATTCTCTTATAATGTTAGTGTTTTTCAGTAGATCCAGATTAAAATCACCTATTATAACACAGTCTTGTTTTTCTTGACTCATGGTTTGATCAATTTTTTCAATAAACACAGACGCATTGTTTTTTGGAGATCTGTATATCGCCCACAAGGATAGTTTTTGTTTTGTTAGGTACACCGATACACAGTTACAATCATCCTCTATGTTGGAGTATGAGATATCTTTGACTGTTGCCTCTATGGTATCTCTAATGCAAATACTTGCGCCACCACCTCTAGTCTCCCTGCAATCATAAAATGCTCTGTAAGCTCTCAGATTATACAAGTAAATCTCATTTTGATATAGCCATGTTTCAGTTAGTACAATAATATCAGTGTAATTTTGTTTTACAATAGTATCCTCCAGATCTGGTAGTTTGTTTTTTAGACTTCTAATATTCACATATAATATCCTCATGTTTTCTCTATACATTGTGTTTTCTATCATCATTTATCACAAGAAGTACGGGACAGCAACTTTGAAAACATTAATCTCTAAGATCTGTTTCAGATTTAATTCTAAGCGGTTTGTCATGTATCTTCCCTTTGATAAATATTTTACCTCCAACGCAGTAAGCAGTATGTAATTTATGTGTTTTCTTGTACTCTCTTACCTTCTTGAATAATTGTCTGTTCGCCAATGTAAGGTCATCATTGAAATACAGACTTTTATTGCTACCGTTAAATCCACACTCGTTTGCCTTTACTCCTTTCATCTGTTTAAGCTTTTTAAATATATTTGTTTTTGTTTCCTGGTTCCTCACTTTAATCAAAATTGGTGCATTTTCACTAGCACCAATTATGTAACTCTCTACAACTTCATCTTGTCGTGTTTCAATACCCAGTGTTTGGAAAATTCTTTCCGTTACCTGTTGAATATTTTCATTTTTCTCTCTAGGTACCTGACTCACAATGATATTATTTTCTTTCTCTTTTTGTTCCATGTTATTGATGAAGTGTTCCAATGTTTCTGTCCTTGCCCTCAGCTCTTCAATTTCCTTACGGAGAGACTTCATCTCTTCAGAAATATTTTCAATCTTTTGTTTATAGTCATCAAAAGCATCTGACATATACTGAACTGAATTTTTTAGTTCTTGCATTTCTTCTGTGAAGGCCTTTTTGAAAGGATTTAATAGTTCACTCAATGTGTCCTTAATCATAGTTTTCAGCTTTCCTTCATCCATATCTGCTAGAAAATATAGACTTTCAGTACCCCTAACCTCACTATTGACTCGTGCTTCACAGCAAATCAGCTTATTTTCGTTGTTCACAAATTTAGCTTGATTTCCACAGCTTGGGTGAAAACTAGCGTCACAATGAATGCAATTTATTGACGTTGCAACTATTTTTTTGCAATGCTTGCAGGTTTTTTTCGATTTTTCACTATCCGAAAATTTTCGCCTCCTATCAACCATAACCTTACTTAACGATTTGGAATCGTTGAATCGGATGGACGTTGATGGACGTAAATTGGTGCGCTTGGCCAGCAGGTTACTTGGGGCCCGAAGATCCGAAAACCTTTTAATGAAAATGCTATGCATTTTGTCAGGACACAACCCAGAGACTTAGAAAATGGTCATTCAAGTTCTTCTTATATTGCCCAGCAGTCCAGCCTACAGTTATGCCCTTCTCAATTGATGCTATCTTGATCGAGCCGACCGTTGAAATTTGGTCATTTTGGTCAAATTTCTCCCACATATGAAAATATTTCACTATCTCAAGGGGTGTGTAACTTGAACCATATCTTCACAGTTATCTAAGAACTCGTGTTTAAATTCCGAGAACGATGAAACACATCCGAATCTTTTTTTTTTTCAATTATTACTTGAATTCTTGGAGTTTTACAAAATAAAACAGCTAAAAAGAGAGAACAAACTTTGACGGTGAAACCTTTATTTTGTACCTACCTCTGAATATTTCTCGATAAATATTCCTTTGATAAAATAATACTATATATACGCATATCTGGAAGTATGTAACTATTCATTTGCACTTCTAAATTCTATGGATCATGATTCTGGGTAATATCGAGTGGTGAATTAGCTTTTCAACGAATATTTTCGGCGTTATTAGTTTTTTACTTTACTTTTTACTTATCCTTCTAATTTCAAGCTTTGTAAAATGAGAAATACTAGAAATTGGCGGAGAAGCATATAACTGTTGATTCAATTACAATATAATTTCATCAATCATTATTATCATTATAGTTTTGATTGATTGTTGTTATCCGTTTCAACTACTGCTGCTTTTATTCAATTTTATATAGACGGAAACTATCATTAAAATAGTTTCAATTCATGATTACTTAGTTTTTTTCTTTTTCCAAATGACTCAGCTTAAACTTGTAGATACTGTTAATCGGATATGCTGTTCCACTATGCTGAACTTTCTCTATTAATAAAACTACCTTCAATCGGCAATTGAAAATCCTTCTTATTTCATACTTTTGAAAACAAGAAAGAAACACGAAAACGAAGAAACAAAAGAAAAAATTTATATTCACTTCGTACCTTCATGTGAAATAAAAATGAGCATCATTGAAATTTTCGTTTGAAGATTCCCTCTCAAAATATGACGACAATCTGCACAAATATCGATTCAATCCATTCTTTAATACATTTATTCGATCAATTCCTTTTTGGGTTTTTACGGTGGTTTGTGTCATTTCCAATAGAGAGATATTATATTAATTAAATAGAAAAAGTATAGCTTAAGCTTGAGCAGGTATTCATCGAATATTCTATTACCTCTTACTAACTTGCAATATAAAATTATAAATGGTTGATTTGGTAACTATTGATCACATAATTGTTCAATCAATTATTTTGTCAAAGCACACATCGATTAATCTCGTATCAACCGTGAGTTGGTATTTTTTTTCTATAATTCGATTGCCAATTGTTCCAGTCTTATCTTTGATTAATCGATGTGTGATTATAATTCAAACTGATGTTTTACTCCAACAGCTGTGATCAGTTGAATTTATATTTGTCTTTGATTGGGATTTAATTTCTCTGTTGATCTTTGTATCATGCCAAAAGGTAACTTTGAGATCTTGAAACTAAAGTTATTATTATTATTTTGGATTGATTGGGCCGATACATGGTGTAAATTAATAAACATATTAAAAAAATGGTTAATATAAACAATTTTAACATTTATTAAAAGAAATAACGCCTGACGCACGTTTCGGTGGAACTTCACTTCAGATGCTAATGGCAAACTAACTATGTTTCTCAGTTATATCGAAAACAAGAAATAAAAAGATGACTAATTGTGTAGAAGGGGTAAATAGAAGGATGGTTACAAATAATTATTAGAATAGGAAAAACCAATTCTGAAATTTCTAGAAAATCACACATTCAATTTCGATTTTAAAATATTTAATGAAAGTAAGGGAATTAAACTTAATTTGTTAGAATCATTACAGATGAATAAATACAATCATTCCGGTATTGAATAGCCAAATCGATCATACTTCAAGCCACCTTCTCAATCTTTTCAAAAGCCGAACTATCGAACTAGGTACCTGACTAGCAGTTCAGAATTGGTTTTTCCTATTCTAATAATTATTTGTAACCATCCTTCTATTTACCCCTTCTGTACAATTTGTCATCTCTTTATTTCTTGTTTTCGATATAACAAAGAAACATAGTTAGTTTGCCATTAGCATCTGAAGAAGGTGAAGTTCCACCGAAACGTGCGTCATGCGTGATTTCTTTTAATAAATGTGTAAATTTTTATGATTATCCATTGTTTTAATATTATTATTATTACTATGTTCGCTATCATGAAAATATATTGCAATTAGGAATACATTCTGTGGACTAGTTTGGGATGTACGTCCATCTTCATCGCGTATAATGAATTGGGATCATCATTTGTGCTGAAGGATTAAGGAATAGGTCCCACTTCAGCGCATATAATGAACTGGGGTTATAATTGCGCTGAATATTTCAAACATAGGTCCGACTTCAGCGCATATAATGAACTGGGGTTATAATTGCGCTGAATATTTCAGACATAGATCGAACATCAGCGCATATAATGAACTGTGTTTCTCATTGGCGCTGAAGGTGCCAGTCATAGATCCAACCTTAGCGCATATAATGAGCTGGCTTTATCATTTGTGCTGGAGGGTTCAGACATAGGTTCAACTTCAGCGCTCATAATGATCTGGGTTTTTCATTTGCGCCGAATATTTCAGACATACGTCTTACTTCAGCGCATCTAATGAATTGGTTAAATGCGCTGAAGGTTTCAGACATAGATCGAGAGACAACTTCTGCACATATAATGAATTGGGTTTGAAATTTGCGTAGATGGTTTCAGACATAAGTCACCTTGATTAGCCCTAGTGTCCAAAAACGTACTTTTATGAGTATTATTCAGTAAAACGCTGTGCACTTTGTCAGGGCATAAAAGTGGTTAGTCAAACGGACCGTTAAATATCTTCTATATACAATATGATTTTTGAGAGAGTAAAAAATAGTGTTGGTGAGAGAAATGGTATGTTGGGCGAGTCCCTTCGTCAGGAATGTCAAAAGGCATGCAACTACACTGAGGGGTGTGCAACTATATAAGTGAGTACCGTAAAATGGGGTGAGATTGATCTGCCGGGGTGACATTGATCATTTGTTATTGTATCACATATATCCAAATACAACCGGCAACAATGTAAAATAGTTGCTGCACTTGGCGGTTATTATTTCTTTGGTCTTGTCTAAGATTAGTTGACGTTTTTGTTACATTGCAATCAACATTGGAAGGAAGATTTGTTGCTTAATTAACCATAATTTTTTGCCTTTTATCATAGTTCGGGTACTTTTGATGGTAGAGAAAAAACAGAGGTTAGTTCGTTATGTTTTCTGTGCTAAACATTTTTTGGGTGGTGTTGTCATAGTAATTTTAGGTATTTAGCATTTTAATTAACGGCAGTTTTTTAAAGATGGCGGATAATATTGAATGGGGTGACATTGATCAGGTGATCAATTTGACCCCGCGTTATGTACGTTCCAAAAATTAATGACTTAAATGTCTCAGATGATTGCGGAAAATGTGCATCTACCGAAGGAGTACCAAATACCCTGAAAAAGTATGCAACCATTCAAAATCTGCTACTTCGATCATGGTTTGCGGATCCGCCTCAGGGACACTTCTGCCACCTTACGTCATATGAAAGTCTGAAAATTTATGGGACAGTTGGACAGAAAATTGTCCCAAGGGCAGCCCATGTTGCTCTTTGTGGACACGATATAATCGAACCTCACACGGTTGGATTGACATGTCAACCTTCAATGATTGGTTTGTCACTTGTTTCTTACCACACGCTAGGCGACTCGAAGGAAAACAAGTGTTGCTAGGGGACAACCTAGCATCGCACTTTAATCCCGATATTCTGAGGCAATGTGAAGAAAACAACAAAATATTTGCATGCTTGCCTTGCAATTCTACCCATATTTGTCAGCCCTTGGATGTTACATTCTGCAGGCCCTTAAAAGGAAGCTGGAGGAAAACTATATTATTCTGGAAAATGCAAAATTTGAAAACCAAATTCCAAAAACTGAATTTCCTAAGCTGTTGAAGCAAACACTTGAGAGCATGGATACAAAGTGCTATAAAAAGAAATTTACTTTCTGGTTTCAACGCATATGGCATTGCGCCGTTCAACCCCAATCGAGTTTTGGAAAAATTACCACAAGACGTTATTAATGGAGACGAGCTTAGGAGCTCTCTTACCGATCTTTTGAAAGACCTGAGGAATAATTCCTGAAAAATCTCGACGTAAAATAAAACTGGTCGCAGCTGAACCAGATCAAAGCGTTTCAGCGCCGAAATCATTTGAGGAGTGCAGTGACGATGATGGAACTGAAAATCTTGAATTGGATGACAGCGACAATGAAGTTGATATCAGCAAAGATGAAGAGGAAGTTGAATACTTCTCTCCTACATTAAAAAACATCAAGAAGGGAAAATTCCTGCTGGTGAGATTTTTGTCTGGTTCTCGAAAAAAGACAGAATTTCGCTATGTCTGCATGGTACAAGAAGTTTTAGAAGAAGGAGAAATCGAAGTTCAAGGCCTGAAATCAGTAGAGTCGAGAAATATTCTCCAAATAATTGAAGATGGCATATCCACAGTTCCATTCAAAGAAGTAGTTGCTTTAATACCAGATCCCACACTTGAGAAGATTTCTGATAGGATTGAAAAGTACCATTTCCCTGGAGAAATTAATATAAAAGAATGTTAAAACCCATTTTCTTTATTTTATTACATGTTCTGAATTATATTTTGAGTTCTATAAAAAATTTGTTTTTATATGAATAAACGATAATACAATAAGTACAGTGTGATCAATCTAACCCTGCATGATCAATCTCACCCCTTTGTAAAAATCTAAAAAACTGCTTGAGCGAATTTATCAGATGCAAGATTGATCACTTTCTACTGGAAGCACTACTGTTTAAAGCTATAAAATTGATGTGGTCAATCTCACCCTATTCATAGCCTAAGATTGATCACCTCTTTTTCATAAGATAAGTGGATTTTTTTAACAATTATATTAAAACTAATGTTAAGTTGTTACTCTTTGGACCTTAATGGAATACCTGAAGTGCTGAAGTATAATAAAAATAGGAAAATGTTCGAAATATGACAAAACTAAAGTTTAAATTGATCAATCTCACCCCATTTCACGGTATATAAATTGAAACTCATCATGATGTCATCCGGATCTATTTTGTCATTCATAACTAGAGCACGTTGAGTTGAAAAAAACCGCTAAGAAGAGAAAACAGATTTTGACCGAGGAACTTTTATTTCGTACTTAAAATAATTTTCGATTCAAATATTACTTTCAAATCAAATCAAATCAAATATGCTTTATTGTCTCAAAATTAGACATTTTATTGACAGAGCGAAAAAATAGTAAATAAATAATGTAAAATATAAAAATAAACACACATCAATCAAAAAATATACAAACTAAACAATAATACCTAAAAATAAGAATCACACCACATTTCCATAATAAATATATACAAACTTTACAATAAATCCTCCTCTATCGAAGCTGATGCCTCTGTTATTCAATTCAGTCATATCAATCAATCAGTGCTCAGAATAGTATGCCTCTATAGAGTAATAAGGTCTATTAAGAAAATAAGATTTTGTTCGTTTCCGAAAATTGGTCAAGGAAGTTATAGATTTTAATTCCTCTGGAAGGTAATTGTTAATTTTCTTAGCATTGTAAATGATGGACTTTTTTGTTAATTCAGAGGAAGGAATAGGGAGGTGAACATGATCTAGTGGAATACCGGAGCTGTGACACCAAGGGTACGGCATGAAAATACTTATGAATCAAGCAAACAGATTCAAGTAAATATAAAGAAGGAAGCGTCAAAATTCTATTTTTCTTGAAAAAAGGTTTGCAATGAGCCCTATTCTTCAGTACAAACATGTAACGAATTGCTCTTTTCTGCAATTTGAGAATGGTGTCAAGTTGTGAAGAATTAGGTACATGAACCCCAAAAGGGAAGACCATAACGAATATGAAATTCGAACAATGCAAAATATGCAATTCTTGTCGATGCCGTATCTAATTCACTTGAGATGGCGAATGATGGATGAAGCCGATGATAATTTTTAGCTAAGACATACACATGCTGTGAAAATTTGAGATTTTTATCGATAAAGAGGCCTAAAAATCTGACAAAATCGACTATTTTGAAGGCATGATTTTGCAGGAATAGATCCTGGGAGATATCTCTATAAAACCAATTACTAATAAAACCAATAAATTAACACTATTAATTTATGGAAAATTATACTTTGATTGAAAATTACTGATCTACAAGCAAAGCTGAAATTTTCCGCATTAGCGTTTACCTTATGGACCTATTTACTCAAAGTATCGCTGAACCAAGTGCTCAATTACGAATATTGACATTTCAAACAGTTCAAACCACGGGCCGTATTCCTTTCGTTGAGCTTTCCTGTTCATATTACGCGTCCATTTAATAAATGGGTAAAATGTCGCAGTTCTCGTCTTCACATGAATCGCAAAAATGGAATTGAACTCAACTCCGCCCAGAAACTACCGGATCGGTACCTTGAGTACCGGCCGAACGACCGTATCGACCTAGCGCTCTTCTTTTTGCCGTCATTTCTCATCCTATATGGAATCGTAATTAATTCATTACGTCGAATTGTATTATTAACGACATATTTGTCCGTCGACCGTGCTGCCATCTTTAATTCATCGCAGCGCGATCCAAATTCCGGGAGCGTTCGCGATAACTTGATTTTTTATGGAACAATAACTTACCGATATCGAAATTCCATCTTTTTTATCGAACAGAAATGCCATTTTTTTCACTAGATCTGCACATGTTCTTCTTGGCCGAAGCTGATTGTCTCTATGATAAAACTACGTCTAATATGGTATTAGAAACCAGTGGCGGCTCGTGAGGTTTTGGTTTGAGGAGGCTACAAGAGGTGTTAAAAAATACACCATAGGCGAAAATTTTTAGGATTTCAAGGTCAACCTCCTTATAATTTAAAGAAAATCAAAGTAAAACAAGCACCCTAAGATATTAATTTGTTTTCACTTTCGAGTGTCTACCTTGAGACCTACAACTCCTATTTACAATATTCACAAAACCTCTTCTCAGCCAATTACAATTCATCTATTCATCAAATTTTTTTTTCTTTCACACCTACCTACTTAATGAATTTGTTAACAGCTGGTGAGAGCAAATAAAAAGTTATTATATATTTTTGAAGATTAGCGGGATTCTGCGATCTTTAACGTTAGCAAAATGATCTATAATATCCTCATAAAATTTTTTGTCTTTCGCCAAAAGTTTTGCCAATTCCTTTTCAATAGACAACAAACTAATATTTTTCAAACGATCCTGGCTCAATTTCGTAAATAAGTTTTAATTCTCTTAAGAGTGGAAAACGAGCGCTCTACGGAAGCCGATGTCACCGGGATAGAAACAATAAAACACATAAGAGTTTATAAACTTGGGGTAAATCTTGATTCAAATCATTATCAAAAAGGTATTTAATAGTCCTCACATGATTTTCATTTTGCCCCAAAATTTCATTGTCATTATAAACAACACACAGTTCACTTTTTATGGCCACCTTATCAAAAAAAGTGTATTTTTGACATAAATTTTCCAAAGGGTTATCTGGAAATTTAGCCGAAAATCCGGTAAACAAATTTTTATGGAGTAAGTCGAAGAAATGCAGTTCTTTCAAATCAGAGAACCTTATTTCTATTTGACCCCTAATAGTATCCAAAATTTCATAAAATATTTGCTTATAGTGAAGCTCCATATCTGCGTTACTGAATTTCTTTCGTTTTGAGCTAAATTGAGTCGTATCATCAGTAGTTTGAAATACAGAAAATATTTTTTTAAAATAAACTTCAGCACGAAATTCTGAAATTTTTTCCAAAAGAAACTTGAGCCGATTTCGTGAGTAAATTACATCTGAAAACTTGTGCTAGAAGATTTGAAAAACTATTTCTGTTTGTTCAAAAATTAATTTAAAGATGTTTAAAAAATATATAAATTCCTTATCTTGTAAGTGAGTAATTAATCCGCGTGCTGTATTTAAAGTTACTTTATCGGTGAAAAATTCCTCACTTTCAACTAGGTATAGAATTAAATCCTCAAATCCTAAGCGGCACCAAACAGAGACATTTTCACTAGTAAAAAGTAAACACACAATACGCGAGCAATATAAGTAAACACGCTGCTGTTTCCGGCCATTAGACAGTACGATCACACTACGATTCAATTAATGCTTTCCAACGAATTCACTCGATGTCACGCGAAATTCTATAGTTGTGCTTGGTCGACATTGTATGAGACTAGGCTCCTATCGGTGTTGCCATTTACATGTGTTTTGCTTTTCTATTGCAATGAAGTATTCATTCGGAGTATTTGCACCGTTGTTTGCTTTTCTGTGGCAGGCATAATGAACGTTGAGAATATACCTTTCTAAGCCTCCGCAGCGTTGCCACAAATCTTGTAATGAATGAAATGCAGTAAATGTAAATACCTTCTATCTTAATTAATAAATTATATTATATAATGTAGGTTGAAAGGAAGGTAGGTGCATAAAATAATATGATTTTGATTAATATGAATATGCTGAATGCTGACTACTCAATATAATATATTAGTGATACACGGAATATTATTGAGGAGGCTTAGCCTCCTTTGACTAGCCGCCCCTGTTAGAAACTCATTTATGAAGACGCTCGCCAATCATGGCGAGCGTCTTCATAGTTATCAAACTATCGAACCAGTCTTATATATTAGAGATAATGCTTCATCAGTTAACATTTGAATCCATATTTTGGTAAGAAAAAAATTTTACTATGAGAGCTATACAAAATAGGTATGTAATTTCTACATGGTCGAAACACACTGTTTGTTTTGTTTATTTATAATACGAAGAATTATTTAGATCGAAGTGCATAAGAAGAATTTTCTAAGCAAAAAATAAATATATTTTGGTAATAATTCGTACCACCATCAGGCTCTTAAAAAATAAAAACATCTTCAGTGACTGGTACGGTACACGTTTTAAACATACATTTTAACTCACAGATGTATGATCAAAAATCGAAGATCACATAATGTGAACAAGAGAATTCTTCAATAACTTAAAATTATCTTCCAAGGGACCTGGGTATATGTATTTCGCGACGCTAAATCTACATTCATTATGTAACAGTGAATTATAAAAAATCAAATCATGAAAACTATACAAGTTGACCATGGTCAATTTGATAAACTACATAAAGTGAATAAGGAAAATTCGTCAATAATTTGAAAAATTATCACACAACATTTCAAGGAAATGTCTATATTTCACTCTCATTGTGAATGTAGAATAATTTTCATCGCGAAATAAACATAGCCAGCTCCCTTAGAAAATTGTTTGATAATTTTTTTAATTATTGAAGAACTTTCCTTGTATACTCTATATACTATATTAAATTTACTATGGTTAACTTGTATATTTTTCATGATTTCAATATGAATGTAGCGAATATCGCGACAATTATTTATGGAGCACACTGTCGTGAGTATGTTCAGAGTAAAAACAATCAATTGTGCTAGTGGAATTTTCGTTAATGTAGACATCTCTAGGGATTTTCTAGTTACCTCCCTCCTGTGTCTCTCCAATAGCATGACCTCATTATATAACATATCATAACCCGTGGAGTAAAAGACATATTATTTCAAAGGAGATTTTTCAGGGTGACGTCTAGCATCACAGTACTAAATAATCATTTAGCCAAGTGTTGTCCTGTTTGACTTCTGGCAATCTCAGCATTTTATTTCATAGATGACATCGTTCTCCTTTATTAATAGCAGTTTTTCTTTTAGTCTAATAAAAATTTTGCTTTGATCTTTGCATTCGTTATAGTTATATTTTTAGCAAATAATAAAACTTGTACAATCTTGTCCGCCAAACCATTATTATAAGGCAATGTTACGTATACAATTGTATGAATAACCACTTCAGGTTCATTAGTATTCCTTGTTTGCAGTGCATCGGATGGAGTATTTTGTAATCCTCTTGGGTATACATTCGCTAAAATAATATTATACAGTATCTCAGGAGCAGCACCTCTCTTCGTACTGTGTAACTCACACACAGCTGAAATTCTTTTCCTGATATTCAATATAAAAACAATTTTTGTTTTTATTGAATGGTACGAGTACATAGTTTATGTATCTTCCTGAACATAATATATATATATATATATATATATATATATATATATATATATATATATATATATATTATTTTTATATATTTATATATATATATATATATATATATATATATATATATATAATATATATATATATATATATATATATATATATATATTATATATATATATAATTATATATATATATATATATATATATATATATATATATATATATATATATATATATATATATATATATATATATATATATATATATATATATATATATATTCGCCACGCCATTGGGTTTATCAAAACTTTCAGAATATTGAAATTTCTTTGACAAAGAAATTTCAATATTTCAAAAGTTTTGATAAAGCCACGAATGTCTTGGCGAAACGTCAACTTTTTAATAAAATCGAGTTTTTTGAGATTCACCAAGCCTGTTATTGCTAATAATTATCAAAAAGTTTTATTTTGATTGTTGTTGCCTGTGAACTGTTTTTGTCTTTTTGATCATTATTAGCAATAAAAGGCATGGTGAATCTCAAAAAACTCGATTTTATTAAAAAGTTGACGTTTCGCCACGACATTCGTGGCTTTTTCAAAACTTTTGAAAAATTTTAATTTCTTTGACATTTATTGATTTGAAAAAATTTGAATAGTTGAAAAAGACTACTATGTTTTATCAAAATTTTTCGGCTGTGGCCGTTCTCTGTCATTTATTACGTGCTATTCAGTCCAATATTAACATTCAAATCTGTTATTATTAGATGGTAAGGGAAACCACAGAAACCTTTACCCACGTAATGTTCGAAATAGGTTCAAATTATTTTGATCTTGAAAAGTCAAGGAATAGGGTACTATTTATCTTTTTTTCAAAATGTTTTTATTACGGCTGTGGCCGTCTTCAGTTATCAATTACGTGCTATTTAGTCCAATATCAACAGTCAGGTCTGTTGATATTAGATGGGAAGGGAACCACAGAAACCTTCAGCCACGTAATGTACAAACTAGGTTTAAAATATTTGATTGTTGTCTTTAAAAAGACATTACTTGTAATTCCGGAGATCACATATATACTTGCTTTTTAGAAAAATTGAAAATTCTAGATGTTTAAATTTTGTCTAAGAAGATGAGTTGTTATGGTTAGAGTTTGTTTGTTGAATTATTATTTCATTATAAGCAGATTTAATTCTTTGATTTTTCTAAGAAACAACATAAATCAAAACAAAATAATTCAACAAACAAACTCTAACCATAACAACTCATCTTCTTAGACAAAATCTAAATATCTAGAATTTTCAATTTTTCTAAAAAGCAAGTATAGTTTAGAACATGTGATCTCCAGAATTACAGGTAATGTCTTTTTAAAGACAACAATCAAATATTTTAAACTTAGTTTGTACATTTCGTGGGTGAAGGTTTCTGTGGTTCCCTTCCCATCTAATATCAACAGACCTGACTGTTGATATTGGACTAAATAGCACGTAATTAATAACTGAAGACGGCCACAGCCGTAATAAAAAAATGTTGAAAAATAAATAGTACCCTATTCTTTGACTTTTCAAAATCAAAATAATTTGAACCTATTTCGAGCATTACGTGGGTAAAAGTTTCTGTGGTTTCCCTCACCATCTAATAATAACAGATTTGAATGTTAATATCGGACTGAATAGCACGTAATGAATAACAGAGAACGGCCACAGCCGAAAAATTTTGATGAAACATAGTAGTCTTTTTTAACTATTCAAATTTTTTCAAATCAATAAATGTCAAAGAAATTTCAATTTTTCAAAAGTTTTGAAAAAGCCACGAATGTCGTGGCGAAACGTCAACTTTTTAATAAAATCCAGTTTTTTTAGATTCACCAAGCCTGTTATTACTAATAATTATCAAAAAGACAAAAGTAGTTCACAGGCACAACAATCAAACTAAAACTTTTTGATAATTATTAGCAATAACAGGCTTGGTGAATCTCAAAAAACTCGATTTTATTAAAAAGTTGACGTTTCGCCACGACATTCGTGGCTTTATCAAAACTTTCGAAATATTGAAAATTCTTCGTCAAAGAGATATCAAATTTAAAATTCGTTTGAATTTTTTTTTCCATTTATCTTACCGACACTTGCAATTGGTTTTTTACATTCATTCCAACGCATAAAAAACCTGTTTTTGTATGTTTCTAAGGAGCATTGAAGTAGCTTTGAAATTGTGCCACTTAATCTTCTGTGCCATTTAATGTTCTTGAAGGGATTGCCTACTTTTTTAGGATGATGATTCCACGTCCATAAATTTGCGTACAAAAGATATCACTCTCGAAAGCAAAATCGACTTGTCTCGAACTCTTCTTGGGAAACTGCTACCATTCAAAATATTCCCTACGAAATGTTGCCACCCGGTATAATAAGGGGAGTACTGAAAAGTGGATCAGGTATTCATAGATCAACTGATTGTTTCAGATGTTGAAAATGCTAATAAGGCAAAAATATTACGTTTTTCGGAATTCGTGAATCTACCTATTGCAGAGTGGCTTTTTAAAAGTGCCACTAATTTTTACTTCTTATATACAAAATATTGTAGTAAAAATGTCGAAGCCATCAAGTATTTGGAATAATCAAAAATTTTCATTGTGAGGATTGAAACCCAACCTCAATGGACCCTCTTATTGATGATGACTTGATATTTTAAATAAACGTGAAATTTTATTATTCAAATCACGCCTTAGATGACTAATGTTTCTTGTAGCAGTTTCCAGATTCCGAGTCATCGGGAATTAGTGTAGTAAGAAAAATCGGGAACATTATGGTATATCTAACCCAGAGATAACAACGCAGCTGCATATTATACATCTCGAACATCCGAGTGAGCCATGCTCGATTACAGTTTTTGTATTCATCAGGGACACGGTTGGAGTCCCGGCTTGTTACTCTTTATTGTAAGTACCTTCCGTCACGTATAAAAGAAATACGACGAGATACAGGACTGGATCTCACTCTTCAAGACCAATTGATGTTCAGCAGCCGAATACGTTAATTTATCCTAATGAATATTTAATCATTGCAACGAAGTTCGTTATCGCATGTTAAAATCCACACTTAAGGCCAAAGAAAACTAAGCTCAAAAATAAATAACAGTAATGTAAGAGCAACACTCTCAATGGATAAGTAACAATTTCAATGTAGGAATAACACTATCAATGTAATAATGACACTCTCAATGTAAGAGTGATATTGTCATATATAATACCACTAGAGATGAAATTTTGCCGTCAAAATTTCTCGATTGTAATATGAAAGTTTGTTGCTTAGGCGATTCCGCGAATGACATTTGTATCAAAGGCGAGTGATTTTGGAAAAAATGTCATGAGGGAAATTGTCTAAGCAACTAACTTGAATGTTACAAGAGAGAAATTTTACCTGCTTAACTTTCATCTCGAGTCGTATTCGACATGACTAGAACTGAGAGAGTGAAATTTGAAGACTATTATACCAGTGACAAACTTGAAACGGGTTGTGGAGTGCCCCAGAGCACAGTACTTGGACCATTGCTTTTTATTATTTATGTTGACGAAACTCTATCAATTTTAAAGGAGGGAAGAGTATGTTGCTTTAGCAGACGGCACAGTCATAATAATAAAGGGTGAGTATTGGATAATGGCTAGAAAACAGGCAGAGGAAGTACTGGCCTTAGAGAAGTTTTGGTTGTAGTGCAGTTAATTTTCTCTTAGTATCAAAACAAAATTCATTGTAATTGTTTTTCAAAATTCACATGTTTATCTCGAAAGAATAAACCTAACTTCAAGAAATTAAGGCTCCATGACTGTAATATGGGGCACTCAGATTGTGATTCCAGTGGAGTTTATCGAAAAAGAAAGTGAATTGAAACACTTAGGAATTCACCTGTATGAAAATATTACATGGAAAAACCATATAGTTTATGTATCAAATAAAACAAGGAAGTTCATATTATATAAATTCTGTGAATAGTTTGGATAAGAAAACAATTAAGACAGTATACTAGTCATTGGTAGAGTCTATAATTGAGTCATATGGGAATGTGCATGTGAAAAGTATCTGGTGTCTCTAAAGAATGCTCTGGAATACGTTATGAAGATAATGATGTTTAAAAAGGAGATACTCCACCGATCTATTACTTAAAGAAATTAAACTTTACAACTGAACAATTATATATAAGATCAATATCCAGATTTATGATAAATACAAAATACTATAAAAAATATATACCACACAAGCAGAACACATGGAGCATAACTAATACAATACAATACAATATTCTTTATTTGCTTACTTATCATTTGGAATGATTTAGCATCGTCAAGGCTTACAAATAGTTTGAAAATAATTTAACAAAGTAATTAAACCTTAAATTGAATACGGCAACAATATAAAAATTGGTAAAAGCAATATGCTCACTTAAAATATTTTAAAATTACATAATAAACAAGAAGTCACATTTAAAAATACATAGACACTATTTCACGAGAAAATATGTCTAACAGTAATATGGTCACATTTGAGAAAGTCAATAAAATAACCTATGAATGTGAGAAATGTCAAAATATTATCGATGAAATAATAACTTGCTAAGTTTTGCCGG
Organism: Cynegetis impunctata; assembly: GCA_030704885.1. Lineage (NCBI taxonomy): Eukaryota > Metazoa > Arthropoda > Insecta > Coleoptera > Coccinellidae > Cynegetis > Cynegetis impunctata. The sequence continues at coordinate 25,408 of JARQZK010005088.1, read as the reverse complement.
CTTGCATGTTTTATCGCTGTGAAACGAGAGTTGCCATGGAAACTTCCTCACTAAAAATGGAATGAGTGCAATAGTCAATGCTAGAGTAATACTATCAATAAAATTAGTAAAACTCTCAATGTAAGAGTTAAGCTACAGTCCCACCAAAGGAAAATTGAGGAACATTTTGTTGCTGAATGTTTCTTCTTGTTGCCGAAAGTAGAAACTTCTTGTTTCCACAGGAGCAACTGAAATTGTCAATATTTGCATATTATTTAGCAGAAAAAATCAACATTTGTTGCCGAAATATAAAGAAATTTAAAGGAACATTTAGGAAAATTTTGGAACTTTTACGGAAACAAGCAACAGCAACAAATTGTTCCACAATGAATATATATTTATTCGTTTTCGCACTTCACTGCACACTGAAATTCTGTGACACTATTGTTTACTAGTTACGTTCTCGATACGTTCCCACTGAGATAGCAACACGGATTTTTTCACAAATGTTTCCTATTTTCTATTGAAGTTTACCGCTCAAAATGGAAACCGGCGACAAGTAGGAACATTCAACATTTGTTGCTGGAAAATAAATAAATTCAAGGAACATTTTGGAACATTTACGGAAACACGGAACAGCTACAAAAATGTTTCTCCAGTGGAATCGTAGCTTGAAGGGTGACAAGTAGAAATAGTCAACATTTGTTGCCGAAACATAAAGAAATTTTATGGAACATTTTCGGAAACACGCAACAGCACTGCTTTACACTATCAATGTAAGTGTAACAGTCTCAATATAAGAGTGACACTCTCAATTTGATAGTAATACTCTCAATGTAAGAGTAATACTCTAAATGTGAGAGTAACATTCTCAATTTAATTGTAGCACCCTCAATGTAAGAGTAACACTCTCAAGGTCAGTCGTATTCGTATATACTTACTGTATTGTGTTTTGAAAGGCCATCCATTCAACATGCACTGCATGCTTAGTTTAAGATATGGATAAATTGAATATGTGAATCAAAATCTAATATTTCTTCTTTTAAGTGAAGAAATATTGTTGGGAATTTTATATTGAAATTAGAATTGGGTATTTATTATAGGTTACGTATGCTTCTGAGGTGAAGAATGGATTATAATATTTACAAATAATCTACTAGGTACCTATTCGTATAGTGATAAACACAGAACGGAATGAGTAATTGTAGAAAACTGATTTCCTCATGCATAATTATAGATATTTATATATGTATATATATATATATCTCAAAACAACTCGATTTTATTAAAAAGTTGACGTTTCGCCACGATATTCGTGGCTTTTTCAAAACTTTTGAAATATATTTCAAAAGTTTTTTATTTGTTGAACTCCTCCGAAATGGCTCGACCGATTCTCATGAAATTTTGTGTGAATATCGGTTGGGTCTAAGAATCGGACAAAATCTATTTTTCATCCCTCTGAATGTTGAGTTAATTTTTATTTTTCAGACAAAATTTTCTGTTCTATTTTTTTTATGATACAGCATTCAAAAATACATACAACCCTAAATCTTCACCCCTCTACTTTCAACAACTATTTTCATTTGTTGAATATAATTTCCATTCATTTTTATTTTGTCATGACTTGGAATAAAATACCATCGCGATTTTCATTGTTTTCTATTTTATCCACAGATCCACATTAGGGTTGCAAGATGACAATCGAAAATAACAATAGTCGGTCTGAGAAAAGGCCATAATATATTTTTCATACCCCTAAGTGATTAGGATGGTCCACCCCATACATTTTTTTAATTTTTTTGGACAAAATTTTCATTTTCTATTTTTTTATGATTAAGAATACAAACAACTCTGAATTTTCGCCCTTTTTTAATAGCCATTTTAATAATTTAAACAACGTTTGCCGGATCAGGTAGATTGATAGATAGATATAATAATAGATAGATTGTTAAATAGATAGAAAGATAGAATGGCAGAACAACGTTTGCTGGGTCAGCTAGTATATATATATATATATATATATATATATATATATATATATATATATATATATATATATATATATATATATATATAGAATATATTCATCTTGGATCTACTGAAATATTTCGTAAATATGCAGAATAGTACCTACATATATTTCTGAGAGTTGTGAGAGCTTAATTATTTATTATTCCCTTTATATGTTCTTATAATGATATTTTCATCATAAAATATGTAACATTGGACATGACCCTATTGAGAATATTGTTTTGGTTCCACTAAATTCTCAATAAACTTTGCTCTTCTGAAATGATCACTGTTTTAAGAGGTTTCCATCTGCTCAATCAAAATAAGTAGTAATGTCAAATTTTTCCCAAAACTTCATTTTAGATGAAATATTTCGGTCCCATTTGGAATAATTTGTATGCTATGAGATACCGTGAGGAGTGATTCCGGTTGACAAAAACATGCAACTGTTCAAATCCAACATGAAGCGTCATTTATTGAAATTATCTCAGTGCGCTTAAGAGCCGTTTAAAGCATTCGGTTTTTTCAAGCGTTTCTCATATAAAAAACCTTCAAGTAAATATAACGTTACCATCATATCCTCCAATTCTCTTCTATATGATTTGTTTGAAATAATATTGACGGCTTAGTATTTCATTTCTATGGCAAGAAATTCTCTCAAGAACTATAATATCTACAAATTATCCGCCAACCCGCCCCTGGCATTGAAAGAGTTACTGCAAGTCGACGGTTACAAGATATTTATCTCAAAAACGTGGCAGTCGGACGATTAGAGAAGTTCGGACAATGAGATATGTATCTCGAAGCTCATTTAATAATATAAAATCTCAATCTTAGCTGTTCAATAAAGGCGGTTGTTCCAAGGCTAGGGTGATATTTTGTCTTTAAGAAATATTTCACAGCTATGAATCGATGCTTTCAACCCAGAATTGTAGGTTCGAATTCATAGATGGCAATCACCCACTATCCATACTCAGTATAGACTGGAATAAACACACGTTCTCAATTTGAAATTTCTTCCATCAAGAAGAAAGTGAAAGAGTCATATAATATAAACAGCAAAGTTCAAAAACTTTAAGTTACTCCAAAAAAATTATAATATTTCTATCAACATAACTGAAAAAAAGAAATCAATAAATTCAAAAATAACTGGTGAATATGCGGGACAGCTCAAGAAAAGCTTTATTCAAAAAGAAAACTTCATGGTAAAGGACAAACTAAAGTTATAATAATAATAATAATGATAATAATATTTCATCTGAAAGAAAAACTCTGCAATTCATTTATTCAATTTCGAAATAACCTAATGTCGTTTCCTGTGTCACTTAAACTCAAATTTTTTAGACATTTGTGGCCAGTCTAGTTTGCTGTACAGGTTCTTGTTTTTTTAATAGACCGTTAAATTCAGAGAATTTTACGTGTTCATGAGCCATGATCATGCCATCGCAGATATTTCATGGTGAATGAAGTTTCAGGTAAATAAACAATTTCTCAACCAAAAAAATTGCTTGAATAAAATTTTAAGAATTTAAAAAACCGTTACACATTTGAAATGAATAATATTTTTAATTCAATTAGCAAATATGAAATACAGCTTCGGAATATATTGAATGTTTTCTTCTCAACCTTGATTCATCGTTATTTTGCGACTATTTTTTACATGTTCATGAGTCGTGAACGAAGTTTCCGGTAAACAAACAATTTCTTAACCAAAAAAAATGCTCAGATAAAATATCAAGAATCAAAAAAAAACCGTTACTCCATTTAAAATTAATAATTTTCCGTCGACCTCTAAATAAATGCTTACTTTAACGTACACGAAATTGATCATTAATGACCCATTTTAATGTGCAATTTCTCCTATTTTAATGTATAATTGTCATGGGCAACCAAACACAGAAGTATACAGCACGGAATAGTTGAATTATTCTGTGTCTGTACTGTTATTCCACAGAGAAAAGGAATTCATAATTCAAATCGAAAAATTTAACTCTATACAAAATAAAGTAGAAACTGCGGAAAAAATTTTATGCAAAAATCGTTCGAAAGTAAATAACACTTCAGCTTTCACCAGTTCCACATATTCCTTATCGGATATTGTAGGTAATGTTAACTATTTAGAATGTCACATCTCTAATATTCCATCTATGAATTTCTCAAATTGTTCCATCGGGAGTATAAATATAAATATATCGAAATGAACATAGAAATTTATATTGTGTCAAGTGTATCTGTCATGCATGTTATTTTTTGCCAAAATAGAATACTACACGTCTATACACCTCGCCAGAAGTCGATCGCTTTCGTCGATAGAATAGTATATTCTGTAACAAGGTTAGAATGAAAATTCGATGCGAGTGGAAAAGTTCCGAGCGCGAGCCGAAGGCGAGCGTGAGGAACCACGAGCATCACGAATTTTCATTCTAACCGAGTAGCAGACTATACTTTCTCCACGATCGAAAATTTCAAATGTATATTTTTATATGAAAACGAACAAAAGATAATTTATATTACAGAACTCAATCACGATTATATTAGGTATAGATAATATATAACACTCAAAAATTTGAGAAACATTCTACTTTGTATTAATTGTTATATTTTTACAGTTCTCGAAATGAAAACTGGTGCATTATTGGAAGAATTTTCAACAATTTCGTGGTTTATAGAAGATGAACTAACAGTCACATAATTTGAAGTGGAAGGCATGATTAGCGGTGTATTAGATCCAGTAATTGATGAGACTAACTTATTTGCTTTATTTATTCGATTTTGCACCGAATTTTTCATGTATCCTTCTGGCACTTGAGAAGACTTCCACCTCCCATGCTCCTGTGTCCACTAACACAGTAGCCGACGTCCTCCGATAACAATGACCAGTGTGGTGGTGTATTTTCACACTCTGATTCTGAATCACTGCATAAATTCATAATACTTATTATATTTTCGAATGAAAACGTGACAGCAATAATTTTGACACTTACTCAAATTTGCCACTACGATGACAATCAACTGCGTCAAGGCTGCGTCATTATTGCTAGCCAGTGTGAGAATATTATTCTATTACAAGGGAGCGAAAGCAAATACATTTAAATTGCATGGGGGCAGAGGTGTTGCAGAATATTTCTTCAATCTCAAGAGAGAGAATTCCAGCATTCTGTAATCAAATTTGATATAAGAATTGACGAATTCTGTGATGATTTACGCGCGCACGGAGTGCCAGTGGTATAGAAACCAGGCGATTAATAGAATTCTATAGGACACAGAGTCCCGCTTCTGGTTATATGTATTCCGCGACTAGAATTCTACATTTACAATCCATACACATACGCCACATTTGCAGGGTAGACATTTCATGTCAGAAAATATGTATTCTCGCTACGGGATTCTGAAATTTTGATCTAAGCGGTGAATTGTTGGTTTCCAACATCTTTGGTGAAGGGCGTTATGGGTTGTTATACAGTACCGCGATTTATATTGGGGAACAATTAGAAATTTGTTAATTCACTCCGAGTCAAATAAACTGCTGAGATCTAATAAGATTGAAACAACTATATGCAGATTTTGATTAGGTATGACTACGATTTATATATTCACCGTTGAATTGTGAATGTAAAATTTTCGTCGCGGAACTACATAAAGTGAACAAGGAAAATTCTTCAATAATTTGAAAAATTATCACACAACATTCCAAGGGAATTTCTATAATTCACTGTTGAATGGTTAATGTAGAATAATTTTCGTCGCGGAATAAACATAGCCGGCTCCCTTGGAAGGTTATTTAATAATTTTTCAATTTATTGAAGAATTTCCCTTGTTCACTTTATGTAATATATGTGTCTTATTTTAGTTAACACAAATCAGTCATTACTAAGATTAAATATCTGATTAAGTTTATAACTTGATCATATATGCATCATAATTTTAATAAAATGTTTATTTTCATAAATTAGGAAATACCTACATTGTTAATAACCATTTCTTCATTTGATTATTTTAAAACTAATTGCGTTATTCCTGCTATTCAATAGTTATTAATATTTAGGAAAGGAACTTTGTTCCAACCGGGTGTCCCACGACTCCTCTATATTTTTTTAAATTAATTATTAAAATATATATAGTGCGATTTTCTTTCAGTAATTAAAGTTAAAAATGTTAACAACCCTTGCTTGTTGTGCTTGGAACCGTCTCGTGAAAACAATTACCACAATTAGGACCGCAGACGTGTTTTCATAAAAATGGCTGCGGAAACTGAAAACCCCTCTTTTTATTCATGGAATGAAGTGGTTTTCATAATTATTATACCCGCCCTCAGAAGGGAGCTGACAAAGAATCACTCCCCATTAACACATCCGTCAGTAGGAATTCACTTGTTACTCTAGAACATTAAATCCAGTTGACGTTGAAAAATGTTCAGGTAAATGGTGAATTTTTTTAATAAGGCTACGTGTTACTGAATGTTAATGAAAAGCCAAGTTGAAATGATTCACAAGCATACCCAGCAATTCCATTATTTATTTTTCAGTTCCTTGGCATTTCTGATTAATTACAGCAATTCATATTTGATTAACTTTCAGTAATTACTATGAAAGTTAAGACTAAAAAAACTAATGAACAAGCTCATTCAGAAAATATTCTTAACGTTTTTTTCAATAACTCTCAAGAGTTGTTAATAAAATTCAGAACTATGAATATTCTGCACCTCCCCAGTAAGTTTTCTCGAACTATGCGACTTGATGGAAAGCTACCTTTAGTCCAGGCAACGAAGGAAAAATAGAGGACATAATTCATGTAGGAGCCAATTTTGACATAGTTGTAGGGGGAGGTGTTCTTAGCAAGATACTAAAAGTACTAAGGGGTGGGGGTGGAGCTAACGGTGGGGGACTAAAGGTCTCGTTTTTCAGTTTTTCGTTAATAACTCGAAAACTTCTATCTGTAGCGAAAAAATGTTTATGTACTAAATTAATCCACATAAAATTTTCTTCGAAAAAGGTTTCATACACTTTTTTGCTTGGATCAATGCTTAAGGATATATGGAGGGGGGAAATGGAAAATTTTGAAAAAAAAACGTTTTTATTGTTAAATTGGAAATGTTTATTGTTAGAAATGAAATGTTCATTATTAAAAATGAAATGTTTATTGTATAAAATTAAATGAAATGTTTGTTGTTTAAAATGATGTTTATTGTCAAACATGAAATAATAAGTGTTTAAGGATGTATCTTGTATGTCGTAATCTAAACTTTCATCGTCATCGACGATGTCTCTGATGAGGGCCCCGTTCGTACATGAGCCGAGGCAGCCGCTGGTACCGGAGCAGACAATCCCTGCTTTGCGGCAACAGCAGCGTACCCCACACCCAATCGTGCATCGGCAAAAGATCATGTTTAATACTCGGGTGCCAAAGGGTCGTTCGTGTTAACTGGGTTAAGGATCTCATCTTATCCCTTGACCCATTAACGTGTTACTCTCCAGTTGCGAAAACTACTACAGCGAACTACTTCAATGACGTGCAGATGGCGGTGCCTCTTGGTGATCCACAAACCCACTTGACGAGTACAGAATCAGTAATTCCTCTTCCTCGCGGCAGGCCACCCGAACTTTTCATGGAGCGCATAAATGTTTGTTCTATAACCATATCCGACCAAATACCTGCTCAAGGTGTACCTGTGCGATTAATAGTAAAGTACCCCTTTTCAGAAACTCAACGCCTCCGGATGGCTAGCTTTCAGTTTTATCATATATTGTACGTAGAGATAGACATATTTTACGTACTGGACGTGCCCACTTGCATAAAAAAATGGGATCATTTGCGATACACACGCCAAGTGGTCATCCCAAACACCACGACGCTCAGAAACAATGAAATTATTCATCAAGGTAAACATGTGGAAGTACTGAACCCACAAAACAGCGGTAGGCCCAAGAGATTTCGTCAAAGCTTACATCAAAGAAACATTCTCTTCAACTTTGTCTGAAGTTAGTTCCTCCATGTTGGTTAGGATAGATCTACCTTTTTTCTTCCTCTGAAACATTGGCACTTTCCAGAACAATTGAGCATAAAACAAGGTGACCAAGTAAATGTCCTCGAATAGCTCGGCTGTAGGCGTGACCTGTTAAGGGAAGCCTACACATTCCAACGTTCCTCCCCTACCGTAGGCTCCAACGATGCACATTACACTGTGTTCCCCTCCGCAGACAATTCTTCAGTCATATTACTGATTACACATGCACACAGTCAATTGAACAATTAAACAATAAGCATTTCTGTTTTAACAATAAACATTCAATTTTCAACAATAAATATTTTTTTGCTAGAGGTAGTAGTTTTTGAGTTATTAACGAAAAACTGAAAAAAGGGACCTTTGAAGACCCCCCTTACGTTAACTCCACCTTCACACCCCAGTACTTTTGGTATGTTGTGGAGGATAACTTCTACGAGTGTGCCAAAATTGGCTTCTATATGAATGAATTATTTCCGCTATTTGGTCTTTTTTGGTCTTCGTTGCCTGGACTACTTCATGACAGGCAAATACAAATAGCGGTCTATGGTTCAAGTCAAACCCGTATACTGTAAACACCAAAGTGTCGCAAGATTCGATCTTGTCACCGTCTCTTTTGCTTATACGTATGAATGATCTTCTAAATTCGACTAGAAACAAAATTGTGAGCTTCGCTGACGACAGTACTCAAATAGCATCCACCATCAACAAGTGGGTCAGTGCATCTACATGTGGTTATCAATAAGGTGCTGAAAGAAAAACTATAAATAGCAACCTGAAAATCATTTTCGACTGGGAACTGATAATTTGGTTTCTTCCGACGCAACCAAAACATAGATTTTCCAGAAAAATTCTCCTCGTCGATGGTTTTAGAATTGTCATTTTAAAACCATATTAATAAGTCAACCAATAAACTGCATCCTTTGACAATCGGCTTTTACTCCAATTTAACCTAGAACAACCACTTCTACACATTACTAAGTCAGCCAGTGGCGGATTTAGATATTTTCCGCTAGTAGGTTCAAATTTTGCCGCCCCTATCGACCTCTACAATTCGATACCCTAGTTCACAATCATTTTAATTACAATTTTTTTGTCAATGAAATTATAACTTTATGATTTTTGCACTGTCGTCCTAATTACATCACCTTTTTCCTGTAATTATTATGATTGTGAACTAGGGAATCGAAGTGTCAGTTCCTAGATTATTTTCACAATCCACAGATTTACGTAAAATTGCACAAAAAATATTTTTTTAGACATATTTCTGAGATAATAAAAGCTCAATCGTATACTAGTACTACTAATAAGGCGGGGTAAGGAATACGTTAATACTACTCACATAATAATTTACATTTGATAAACGTAATTAAATAATTTTCATTGCGTTTACCTACTTACAGTTTAAAAACAAAATACTCGATTATCTGTTAAAAATCCGGTTGATGATGACGATTAAATTCAATTGATTAGGTGATGAAAGTTTTACAATACCTTTTTGCGCGATTTTTGTATTCGCAAAATCATCAATTATATCGCCGTATGAAATCTTCTGACTTTATGCACAAAAGGGCTAAGGCTAAGGCGTTTAGCTCTTCTTGGCTTAAGGTAGATTTCAGATAATTTTTCACCCGTTTTGAGCAAGAAAACCATAATAGAGCTCAAAAAAGAATTGAAATTCTCTACCAGGTAGATTTAAGGCGCTTTCAGCTCAAAATTAGTGGGAAGTTACAGGGCCGGCCTGCAGGGTCGACCGTTGTTCAGATTTTTTGAAAATTTTCTCCCGAATTGATCAACAAGTTTTTATCCTCAAGCAACGCAGTTCGATAAGGAAGAGAGCTGAGTAAATTCTGAAATTGATCGGTTTGGTAGTCTAAGAGGTATTCCAAAAAACATTTTTTTGAACATTTCATTTTCGCGATTTCTCAAAATCGAAAGGGCTAAATCGGTAGCAATTCTCAAGAAATCTAAGTTGGTTAGACTCTTTCGGCAGCCGTAAGCTGCATTGCGTTCGGTTGACATGTTCAAATGTTATAAGAGGTTTACATAAACACACACCCATACAAATATTATCGTGAAAATAGTCATAATGGCTTCTCAGTACCTTATAACGTCGAGATCCGAAGAAAACTGGTTTTTCGGAATTTGGGGTGAAAACAATAACTTCCCAATTTTTGAAAATTTTCAATTTTTTAAGCGGAAAGTAAAATTTTGGCCACAAATTTGCCGCCCCTAAAATCTGCCGCCCTAGGCTCCAGCCTACTCAGCCTGCTGGTAAATCCACCACTGAAGTCAGCTGCACATGAACATAGTCCTGTTGAAAATCTATTCACGTCATAGAAGCTATAGTTGCTTTATAAGACTCAATTTCATCCAGTATTGGAATACTACAAAATGTGCAGATAATACACAACATTTTCCGTGCACATCCCAACAGCGTGGACATCAGCCTATCAGAAGGCGTTTCTGAACCCAACCGATAATCTGTGGAATATTCAGAAGTGTTTTCGGTCGCTAAAACTCACAAAAACAATTGAAATCCATTTTACAGCACCATTTGTTGAAAAAAAAAAGGTGGAATTGCAGTCTGTTATTAAAATCTTCGCCAAAATTTCGGACAATTATGTAACATATAATTATTAGTAATGAAATGCCCATTTTTTTCTGCGAAATTATGAAGTACTAACAATATTCTTGCTTAACGTACACATCTTAATTTGAAATCACCTAAAATTATAGATCGAATGCCTTTCACAATAACCATACGGAAAATGTTAATGCTAACATAAACTAATAAGTCATAATATAAATTAAATATACCTATTAAAAGCCGAAATTTCAGTTGGTTGATTAGCATCAACGCGAAAAATTTCGTTAAATACGTATGGTATAATTATCCTGTACGAAACTCCGCCTTTTGCCGCGAATCGTTTAAATTTTTCATTGAAGTTTTCGATTATGCGTCGATCAGAATCACCAGATAAGCCATGTCTGCACTTCGATCCGCAAATGGCGTGAAATTCGGTCTAAAAAACTGGACGAGATTACATCATGCCCATCACCGAACGTGTAACTGTTGTTTTTATTGAAACCTTTAAAAAGAAGACGTTTGTATGCTACAGTTCAATTTTTCACGCCCAAAAAAATCGGCCTGGATAATTGGCAAAATTGTTGGATGCAGATCGACCCTTTTTTAAAGGTCAATGCGAACTGGAAATGAAATCTGGATAATGTCGTGTCATCGTTCGTCAGTTTCAATATATTCCTTCCATTATGTATGTATATGCATATATATATATATATATATATATATATATATATATATATATATATATATATATATATATATATATATATATATATATATATAATATACAGGGTGGCTGTTTTTCCAGCTTCACTATGGGAATCTCAGTTGTTATAAGAGATACGAGGTCGGTTGAATTAGGGCAAAGTTGCGTGTTTTTATGCTTAACAATTATCTGAATGGATATTTGATTTTCCGTTTCTAGTTTTTGAATTACTGAAAGAAAACGAGAATTTTGTAATTTTTGTTATTATTTTGTCAAGCGAAAAAAGAGATCTAGACGTTTCTAACTAGGAGGTTTAAATTATAAAATAAAACACACTTGGCTTAAGTTTCACTATACTGTATTTAGCAGTAAAGGATAGTCGACATGTTTCAAGTTATGAACTCATTATCAAGACTCGAAACATGTCGAGTATCCTTTACTGCTAAATACACTATCTAAATATTTTTATATGGTGAAACTTACGCCAAGTGTGTTTTATTTCAAAGTTCAAACTTTATTCCTTATGATGTTTCACCAAGTGATGTGCGATAATTCAATCTCAGTTATATATATATATATATATATATATATATAAATAATTATTTATTCGAATTGTTGTTGCCTGTGATTTATTTTTAATCTCTTGATAATTATTAGCAATAACAGGCTGGTTGAATATTAAAAAACTCGATTTAATTAATAAGTTGACGTTTCACTACGACATTCATAGTTATTCAAAACTTTTGAAAAAAATTGAAAATTCTTTGACATTTATTGACTTGAAAAAATTGAATAGATAAGATTGATCTGTCTTGTTAAAAATTCTTGCGGATGTGGCTGTTCTTTGTTATTTATTACGTGCTATTCAGTCTAATATTAACATTCAAAATTGTTATCATTAGAAGGCAAGGGAAACTACAGAAACCTTTACCTATGTAATGTTCGAAAATAATAATAATAGGGTACTATTTATTTAACAGAAAAGAAATTAGTCACGGGAAAATATTAAAAAAGTAGAGCAGAATTATCGGTATAGAAAGTTTATATGGAAGCAGCCGTTGACACGTGTTTCGGACTCTTTGGTCCTTATCAGAACGGCGTAGCTAAGTATTGGATTGAAAATTTGGAGATGAAAATAGTTTAATAAATAAAATCCTCTGTTATGGAAGAAAATCACTTATTTGTGGTTTATTGTTTGAACTCTCCGGTATGGGAGATTTGGTCAAACTTTGCCACGGAGGCGATTAATTCCATCCGAGAGATCTCAGAAAGAGTAAATTAATATTATACGAATAACCAGCTTCCTTGGAAAGTTGTTTGATAATTAAATCGAGTTTTTTAAGATTCAACCAGCCTGTTATTGCTAATAATTATCAAGAGATTATATATATATATATATATATATATATATATATATATATATATATATATATATATATATATATATATATATATATATATATTACATAAAGTGAACAAGGAAAATTCTTTAATAATTAAGAAAATTATCAAACAAATTTCCAAGGGAGCTGGTTATACGTATTCCGCAACGCAAAATCTGCATTCACAATCGAACGGTGAATTATAGAAATTGTCAAGTCACCCCGACTCAAAATCTGCATACAGCTGTTTCGATCTTATTAGATCTCATCAGTGCAGCTTATTTGACTCGGAGTGAATTAACAAATTTCTAATTGTTCCCCAATACAAATCGTGGTCAGTAATACTGGCTGGATAACAATCCAGAGCGCCATCCCACCAAAGATATTGGGAAATAACAATTCACCGCTTAGACTGAAAATGCAGAAATTCGTCGCTTAAACACGTACCTCCTGATATGAAGATATCTACTCTACAACAGTGGTGTATATGTTTCTATAATTCACCGTTCGATTGTGAATGCAGATTTTGCGTTGCTGAATACGAATAACCAGCTTCCTTGGAAAGTTGTTTGATAATTTTTTTAATTATTAAAGAATTTTCCTTGTTCACTTTATGTAATGTATGAAATTGACCATGGTCGACTAGTATGTTTTTCATGATTTGATTGATTTATATATATATATATATATATATATATATATATATATATATTATATATATATACATATATATACATATATATATATATATATATATATATATATATTATATATATGTTATATATATACATATGTTATATATATAATATATATATATATATATATATATATATATATATATATATATATATATATATATATACATATATACATATATACATATATACATATATACATATATATATATATAGTATATATATATATATATATATATATATATATATATATATATATATATAATATATTTATATATATATATATATATATATATATATATATATATATATATATATATATATATATATATATATATTATATATATATATATTAAATATATTTATATAAAATACATTTATTTTCATAATTACTAAAATTCTTCGTAGTTGTGATAACATAGTTATTCATTGTTTCCATTACATGTTTTCATATTGATAATATTGTTATCATTGTTACATTGAATATGGCCCTAATAAGAATACTGTTCTTGTTCTGCTTAATTATGAATAAAAGTCTCTCCTAAAAGGATCATTATTCTTAATTGTTTCCGTTTACTCTCGAAGAAATATATAACTACTGATTTTTTAAGTACTCTCAAACGTTTGCAACTTATTTCATTGTGTGCGCTATTTAATACATAATATTTTTTTTAATATATAAAGAAAGGAAATTAATTCCTTGAAGTTTCCCACGAGACCTCTTGCCTTTTCATGTTTAGTTTGATAGTTTTACACATACTCAATTATATTTTCATTTTCAAAAACAAGGAATATCTATCATGAATATTCGATTTAGTTAATTTAGGAGATTGTCAGCTCAATAGATCGAAGAAGATCTACTAATCTATATTACATTCTTCTTAAGTAATTCGACCTATATTTGCGTAATATTGAACGAATTCTAAATATTTGTGGAGTGTTAATTTATTGTGAAAATGTTAGTTGTATCTAAAAACCGTTCATCTGGAATTGCGTTATATATTCGTGTTTATGCTCACCTTTAGGCAAGTGGGAGAGGAATTTCAATATGATATGAGGAAAGAAGATAATGCGAGTACATTCCAACTGCCTATGGCGAATATAATTTCATCTCTTCATGCTCGGCCGCTTTTACATTCGTGTTTTTATCCATTTCGTCTAATTGTTGTTTAGTCGTGAGTTCTAAACAGAAAATAAAGTATTTTTATATTTGCGAAAATGATGCCGCCATCTATTTCTGAGCTCAGCGTTGGAATAAAACCGTAAACCCTTGAAATTTGGTACGTTATTCACGTGCGAAATTATTATCTCTTCTTCATCAATGTTTTATTCATCGAATGTAGTATTTATGAGAAATTCCAGAATACTTTTCAACGCCCAAGAGCCGTTTCAACCCACTAAATAACATAGCATGAAAATATGATGAGATTCGATAAAGGAAGTAACTTGAGCAAGAGAATTCTTCGATACGAGGGTAGTTACAAAAGTAGGAGTGACCGGGGAAAGTTATCACAAGGCGAATTGCTGAAAATATCCGAATATTTTATACTGGCGGCATCTACCTAATTGTCCCTCAATTCTCTGAGAAGCCCTTCACAAAATATCTTGAGCGAAGTTCAGAAACAATCCGTAAGCAGTCTCCTATCCCATTAGTCTTTTGGGAAGTCCCCCAAAAAATTTCTTGAGCGGGTATTCGAAATAATCTATTAGCAGTTGAGAGAGTCTCCTATCTAATTGTCCTTTAATATTTTGGGAAGCCCTCCACATAATTTCTTGTGCGAAATTATGTGTTAGCAGTAAATAGAGTCTTCTACCTAATTGATCTTCAATCCTATGAGAAGCCATCCACAAAATTTCTTGACCGGGGGTTTCAATATAATCTATTAGTAGATAAGAAAGTCTTCTACATAGTTGTCCTTCAATCTTCTGAGAAGCCCTTCACAAAATTTTCTGAGAAAATCTACTCCCTATTTGTTCTTCAATCTTATGAGAAATCCACCACAAAATTTTTTGAGGGGGGGCTTCAATAAAATCTGTTAGTTGTTAAGAGAGTCTTCTATCTACATAATTATTATTCAATCCTATGAGAAGTCCACCACAAAATTTCTTGAGCTGGGGTATCAATAAAATCTGTTAGAAGTTAATGAAGTCTACTATATTATCCAATTGTTGCCCTTCAAAAGATTTTTAAGCGCGATTTTCAATTTATTCCGTTCATAGTTAAGAAAGTCTACTCACCATTAGTTCTTTAATCTTATGAAAAACCCACCACAAAATTTCTTGAGCTGGGGTTTCAATAAAATCTATCAGTGGTTAAGAGAGTTTTCTACTTAATTGTTCTTCAATATCATAAGAAGCCCTCCACAAAAATTTTTGAGCTGTTTCAATCAAATCTGTTAGTAGGTAAGACAGTCTTCTACACAGTTATTCTTCAATCCGATTAGAAACCCTCCACAAATTTTCTGAAGCAGTATTTCAACATAATCTGTTAGTAGTTAAGAGAAAAATTTTTGTACTTCCAAGGGGCACTTCCTTAGCACCAACTCAATCGACGTACAAATTTTCAACCCTCTCTCAATCCTCCAAACTCTGGATTTTAGATTCATGCATCCTCTAAAAAGCTCTAAGTTTGTAGGGCTGAATTTCGAATATGTTATTCAAAATTCATTACTGCCACGCACTTCGCCAAAATGTATATATATATATATATATATATATATATATATATATATATATATATATATAAATATATATATATTAATATATATATATATATATATATATATATATATATATATATATATATATATATATATATATAATTATTAGATAATTATTAGCAATAGCAGGCTTGGTGAATCTCAAAAAACTAGATTTCATTAAAAATTCGTGGCTTTATCAAAACTTCACAGGCAACAACAATTCAAATAAATAATTATATATATATATATATATATATATATATATATATCATACTTCGAAAATAAATCATGATACAGAAGGTTCCAAACAGATTCAAAATTCACTCCTTACTTTACAGCTGGGCTACCTATACCTCTGTTTCATTTTAATTAGTTTAAAATATTTTTGGAATTTGCTATCAAATTAGTGATAATACTCTTCTGAAATACTTAGGTTGCGTGATAGCATATCAAGTTGACCCTGATTCCCTGCTTAATTTAGTAAATACGGCATATTTAAAATAAATACTTTCCATTGGCTCCATCGAACGGAATAAAGAAAAAGACCTTGCTAGTAAAAACACTTCCACGGGCCCAAGTCGTGACATAATGGCATATACTGACTGGTATTTAAAAAGTAATCACTTTGATCGTCATCTGGCCACTTACTCAACACCTGGATCTTATACACTAATCTGGGGACCGCGTGCCCTTTCACGTACGAAATACACTTCCGTCCGTCAAGAGACGCACTGACAGACGATATTAACTTTCATCAGAAGATTCAGGATAGGATTGAAAGCTACTTACTACACATGGAGTATAAAGTATGCTTGTTATTGTCGGATATTACTATTAATAGTTTACAGGAAACTTGCCAATTTTGGTATTTCGTTCATCATCAAGTGGTTCTTATAAACTAAAAAATGTTTCGATATAATGAAGAATTGTGGGTCTTTTCTGTTTCGTTTTCTGTCGTAAGTTGGTGATTAACAAGGCATTTTTTCTGAATATAATAAATTTAGTTAAATATTTTATTCATGAGATGAATTTGCAAAAAACTTGTTTGTTCCTTGGGTTGATTGTATCTTATCTTATTCTGATGTATTATTCGTGAAGATAAGAAAATGCTCGAGGAATTTGGATTTTTACAGCTTTCAACTCCCTGTATGCTGTTATATTAATGTTTTAATCATTATATCTTTGTAATATATATATATAATTAAAATATTTGCAAGCTGAAAATATGGCAATGATCCTAAACTTAAGCTGAGGGTTTAAAACTTTGTTATAACTGTAAGTACCCTTTTTAAAAGATTTTGAATTTTTAATTAAATAAAAATTTCATTGAAAACGGCTACTTTCATATAAACGAACTATTTCCGATAATGTTTCTCTACCTATTTTAATATTTTCCAGCAACTTAATTTCATTGTTATTGTTTATTTTACTCGTTCTTAGATCTCGCGGATAGCATTAATCGCCTCCGTGGGCCAAAGTTGACCAAATTCTCCCATACACGGAGAGTTTCAGACAATAAACCACAATTGTGGTGTGATTATCTTCCGTATCTAAGGGAATTTTGTTTGTTGTACTTTTTTCATCTTCAAATTTTTCAATCCCAAATACTTGGCTACGCCGTTCTGATGAGGACCAAAGAGTCCGAAACACGTGTCAACGGCTGCTTCCATATGAAGCGCTCTATACCGATAATTCTACTCCACTTCTTTAATGTTTTCCCATGACTCATTTCTTGTTGTTAGATAAATAGTACCCTTTTATTTATTTATTTTCAAACATTGCGTAGGTGAGGGTTTCTTTTTGGTTTCCCTTACCATCTGGTGATAACAATTTTGAATGTTAATAT
>JARQZK010005088.1:0-5000 GCA_030704885.1 Cynegetis impunctata | reverse complement strand
TTCGCCACGACATTCGTGGCTTTTTCAAAACTTCTATATTTAACATTATTTAGTTTCACGGTTTGTCGATAAATTGTACAATTTTAAAGACAATGAAGCATATTTTGTTTTGATATAGACTGGTTCTCCGAGTGTGCTATCGATCGGTGACGGAAAAACTATACTCTATCACTAATACTCAGTTTTAGGCCTAGCTTCCATTCTTCCCAAGTATCTGAAGTATAACATGCATAAGAAACAAAGTGATATGCAACAAATTACGCATAATTTAATGACTTGAACATGAAATTGCAAAATGATTCAAACAAAATGTCATTCTGAAGGATTGTTAGAATATTCAGTTACCCCAGGCTATTTGATTCCTAATACTGCCCTGTTAATTTGACACTATTATAGAAAGATAGATTTTCACGCTAGATTTGATTTTCTTACAAAGCACATAATCGTAAAGGTCCGGGACACGGTCGGGCATAATTTGACACCTTAAGTAGACATTTGAATGCGGAAAGGTCTACGGTACACGAATACGTCATGTCACAAGGGATAATATTATAAAGTTGCGTATTCATTTCAACCCCGACGAGAACGTCAAGCTTGTTGACAATGATGTTACACGTCCATTTTAACTTGCCCCTTCAAACCCCGAAATATAATAACTTGTTTGTGATACCCTGCTTCTGTAACTTCATATCTTACATGTCTATACATTTCTCGTATTCATTGCTATCGAAATTAAGCAACAGAATTTTGGAATGAAATTTTTCATTGCACTTTTCACTTCAGACACAGCAGAGAAGCTAGGCATACAACTTTGTCCGTCACGATAATTACGACAGCATACGACTCAGCTATATGCGTATTGCTTTTATTTCATTAATAAAATATGAATTTTGAAATTGATTCAGTGGAGGTTGAGGATAGCGATATTGAAGTCGAGTAAGTACCTATATTTGTAAATTTTAGTAAGATATTCTATCTAAATAAATATGAAGATATTTGTATAATATCACTGTATTACTATAGATTATGTATAATTTTGAAGCGGATAATTGAAAATAATTCACCATCTATTCTTAAAATGATAATCAGTGATCGAAATGAATAATTAAAAGCAACATCATTTAACATTTTTCATTTTTATACAAAGAAATAGCGATTTCAACATAACAATTTGTAATTAAAAGTCAGAAAGATTATTGAAGTTTTTTTTGCTTGAATTTTATACAAGAACTAACAATGGAACGGCAAAATTTACAACAAGATACAATACCACTATCGATGCAATTTTTTCGAGACAAATAAAACTGAATCGCAAACATATATGCCCTACTATGGTTACCACAAATCAATCATTACGTATTGAGATCGAACGTACTTATTATAAGTTCATAATTAGTTCATATTTTCATAATAACTAATGAAATATTTATTTCCATAACTTTAAGAAAAAGTTATTAATTATAATTGTATTACCTTCTTTAATTTAATTACATACAACTTTGATAATTTATTTAATTGTGTCTGCTTTTTGTTGCATAATATATAATACTAAATAAATAATTGGTGCCAAATTCGACTTCCCAAAATGCAGGCGGCCGAAGGCCGCATTTTGTCCAACTTATGAAGCCGAGATAAGGAGATCGGTCGCGAATCGCGGGGCCCGAAGGGCCCCGTCGATCGTCCACGTCCTTTCCGTAGTGCTTAGGCTACGTCTCGCCTCGATCCGAGACGCCGATTTTCGATATCGAACGTTTAATGTTTGACGTTTCTCCGGAATTCGCTAAAACGGCACCGTTCCCGACGCTTAACAACTATTTTCGCGTCACATGGACTCGAATTCACGTGATCGCCTTTGGAGCCGATAGTTGGACGGGTTGAATTCTATCGAGAAGTTTCGGCACGGCGAGGCCCAATGAGGTCGTAGTATCTACCCGAGTCCGCACGAACTCGAGATTGACAGCGAGTAGATTGTGCGCCCGTTCGACAGAGGCAGGGGCGGGCTCAGCACTTGACGCGTCGCGTACCGTTCGACAGAGGCAGGGACGGGCTTTGCACTCCTCGGCGTTCGAGAAATTATATTTTTATCGATCTATATTTTTCACGGATCTATTTAATAGTCGATGGAGCCTCTCACTAGTATATAATACTAAATAAATAATTGATTTGCCAAATTCGACTTTCCAAAATGCAGGCGGCCGAAGGCCGCATTTTGGCAAACTTATGAAGCCGAGATAAGGAGATTGGCCCCGAATCGCGGGGCCCGAAGGGCCACGTCGATCGCCCACGTCCTTTTCGTAGTGCTTAGGCTACGTCTCGCCTCGATCCGGGACGCCGATCTTCGATATCGAACGTTTAAAGTTTGACGTTTCTCCGAAATTCGCGAAAACGGCTGCATTATCGACGCTTAAGAACTATTTTCGCGTCACATGGACTTGAATTCACGTGACCGCCTTTGGAGCCGATAGTTGGACGGGTTGAATTCTATCGAGAAGTTGTAGAGAGGTCGTAGCATCTAGCCGATACCGCACGAAATCGAAATTGACTGCGAGCAGATGGCGCGCCCGTTCGACAGAGACTGGGACGAGCTCAGCACTTGACGCGTCGCGTACCGTTCGGCAGAGGCAGGGACCGGCTTTGCACTCATCGTGGTTCGGGAAACTATATTTTCATCGATCTATAGTTTCACGGATCTATTTAATAGACGGGGGAGCCTCTCACTAGTATATAGCTAAAGAAACTATGTTTCAACCGAGTGTCTCACGATACCTCCCATATTTTATAGTAAAACTTTTTCTCCACAGTGTCTCTTTGACGCCCTTTTCCTCCTAGCTCGAAATTCTTCATCCTCCCAAGATATTTGGGCTCCTTTTTCGCAGTTTTTGGAACGAATTTTTTTTACGTGGCTTGCGGTTGGAGTTAGCTGATATAAATCGTCATATAACGAAAAAGCGCACAATACGAATTTTTTTCTCTGTCTGTGCCGCACGCACCTTCGCACACTCACTGTGCGAGTGCATAGTATCGAAATTCGAGCAAATGACCTTGACGACCAATTTGTTTTGTAACGGACGATTGACAAATTGAATGAAGCTTCCTAGAACTAAATAACTAAAGCAACAGATGGTTGTCGGCACGCGTGAAAAATAATATTGAAATAAGAAGTGATTTATGTCGTTGAACAGATATCGGAGTGCCTATAGAAAACGTCAAATATTCACAAAAATACACAAAACTTGCCATTCTCTTTCCCTGCTTACGAATTTTCTAAATATAGTGATTCTTATGAAGTGTTGCGAGCACAACTTCAGAATATATAAATAGGTTTTATATATATATATATATATATATATATATATATATATATATATATATATATATATATATATATATATATATATATATATATATATATATATATATATATATATTTATATATATATATATATATATATATATATAAGTATATATATATATTATATATATATATATATATATATATATATATATATATATATTTATATTATATATATATATATATATATAATATATATATAAATATATATATATATATATATATATATATATATATTTATATATATATATATATATATATATATATATATATATATTTATATATATATATATATATATATATATATATATTTATATATATATATATATATACAGGGCTATTCAAATTCGAGTATATGCATGGGGATTTCGAAAACGGTACGGGATAGAGGGATGGTTAAATGGGGGAAAAGTAGCATATTTCAGAGGTCAATTATATGGATAAAAAAATCTGATCTAGCTTCTTTAGTTGTGGAGTACAGGAAAAATTAAAAATTTCGAAATTCTTCTTTTGCCTATATCTTTTTAATTAAAAATTTTTTTTCAAACTAATTCTCACTTTGCCATTGCAACTTTTTGTAGGCTATCCTACAGACGCTGAATAAAAATTATATACAGATTATCTTCTAAATTCACCCTCAACTTTTAATTTTCAAATACGGACCTGTATTTTTATTGCATTTTTTTGAATGCCAAGAGTCATGTTTCATATTGCCGTAGTATTTTCATTCGAATTACAGAGTGTTTCGGAAATATCGAACTATTACCAGTAAAATTTCAACATTTTTTTCAAATTTCAGGTATAATTCAAAAAAATATATCATAGAATGAGGTATAAAATGCCTCGTATAAGTTCAATATTTCCACAATATCAACACCTTATGATTTAGATAAAAATAAAATGCCAATTTGAAACATGACTCTTGGTATTTCAAAAAATGGAATAAAAAATACAGGTCCATATTTGAAAATGAAAAGTTGAGGATGGCCCAATGTGTACGATACCCTGTATATACATTTTATTCAGATATTTGGAAAAGCCACAAAAAGTTGCTATGGAAAAGTAGCAAAATTTTTTAAAAATCTTCTTCAAATAAAACGATATAGGCAAAAGAAAAATTTCGAAATTTTCAATTTTTTCTGTATAACTCCAGAACTAAAGAAGCTAAGTCGAATTTTTTTTATTCATATAATTAACTTCTAAAATACGCTACTTTGCCCCCATTCAACCCAGCCTCTATCTCTTACCGTTACCGAAATCCCCATGCATAGACTCGAATTTGAATAGCCCAGTATATATATATATATATATATATATATATATATATATATATATATATATATATATACATATATATATATATTGATATGAATTCTTTAATTTGCTCACTATTTATGAAAGCCAATTATTATGAATTGCTATATTTTATATAATTTTATCAATTTTATTTTAATTTTGTATTGATATTTCTCTATAATCTCAGGGAAGGTTCTCTTTAATTTTTAAATTGATTCTATATATTTTATTATTTTATAAAAAAAAACTTTTACTTAAATAATTTAAAACTTCAATAAATTCAAAAATTTAAAAATTTAACAAATTTATTAACACAAATTATCAAATACAAATTCAGTTCTAATACTAACAA